>RJWJ010003516.1:0-85404 GCA_004363605.1 Indri indri | reverse complement strand
ATTTGAGATGTTGCCATTTTAATTGCTTTTTGCTTTACCCATTCCGATGTCTGCTTAGTGGTGCACTTTTTTGTGGCTACAGTGAGCATGCTCATCTACAGAAAGTCACCAATTTTCTTCAATATTGTGAAAATATTATAACCATCACTGATAAAAATGCCATATTTATATTTTTTTGTAATTCATTCTTTGTTTTATAGACCCAAAGTCCTCCAGGCACTGCCACAAATCCACATAATGTCCTTGAAATGCACACTTTGCATTTAAAACTCAGATTTAGCTGACTGGTGGGGGAAAAAAACCCACATGTTGCCAGACCTATCCTCAGTGCCCATGAATATGGACGAGCCGGAGAGAACACGTATATGCAGCTGCTGCCCCGATGGTTGCTAAGGTGTCGATTAGCTTGGAGGAGACATTTTTCTTTTCTGGTCTCCATTGGCGTAACTGATGTCACATACAGTTGGACAGAAGGGACTTCCTCTATTTTTCCTGCTCTATTCTGGCCCTACAGCAAATCGACGCTGGCAATTCCCTAGTTCTCCTGAATATATAAGTGCCCGCGATTCCTAAATTATTCCGAGTCTCAGCCTCTTGTGTGCTTTACTAAGCACTTTACTGCACTAATGTGATTCAGAAAGTTAAGAACCCAGGGGGAGCACTACTGAGCCGGTGGCCTGGCGGAGCTTCTTAAGAATGGAAAGCAGATAAGCGAAATGGCTCAATAGCTCACTTTCAACCCAGAACAACTGAGAACCAGTGTGGCACCACCAAGCAGTATCAAGGAGCCCACCTCGAGCCTGTGCCATAGCATTAACTAAACTCTAGCTAGGTGGAAATGGCTCTGGATCCTCTGCCCTTGAGTCCTGGGAGACAAAGGCAAGTGACAAGAAACGCAGCTGATGAGAGAATTTAAAAACCAAACACATTTCAGGGGATGTCTTCTCTGGAGGGGCTCAACATACCTGTGGCCCCTCCCTTACAGCTTTTACAATCACAATTGTACAATCAATATTTCTGTGATGACGGGGACACCAAAGCACCTCATGTTCTGGAATCATCTCAGGAGCATTGGATTGTTTTCAGTTGATTGTATTTTTTCAGACAGGAAGTACATACACCACACTCACACACACACACACACACACACACACGCGCGCGCGCACACACACACACTATTATTCTCATTCTTTTTGACTGAGAGTAAATTACTGACATCATGACCATAAACCCTAAATACCTCAGTTTATATCTCCTAAGAACAAGGATATTCTCTTATACAACCACAGTGCCGTTATCAAATTCAGAATATTTAACTTCCGTACAATGTTACTATCCAACATAAGGTCTATATTCAAATTTTGCCAATTGTCCCAATATTGTCTTTTAGAGTAATTTTTGCTTTTCAATCCAGGATCACACATTGCATTTAGTTGTCATATCTCCTTAGACTCTTTAATCTGAAGAGAATTCTTCAGCCTTTCATTGTCTTTTATGACATCGATATTTTTTGAAGAATACAGGCTCACGTTTTGCAGACTGTTCCTCATTATGAGTTTGCATGTTTCTCATGATTTGATTCAGGTTATACAATTTTGGTAGAAACGTTGCATTAGTAAGGCTGTGCCTTTCTCCCTGTCAAGAGTCATACAGACTATCTCAAGAGTGAGCTCTGGTGGCAGAGCACAGGGTTCCAGAACAGCAGGCGGATAACACAACGGAGAATGAAAGGAAGGACAGGATGCAGGACGGGACGCAGACAGCGAGGCCGCTGCCAGGAGCGTGCTTCAGCTGCTTTTCCAGGCAGACACCCGCCACCGCTGCAGTTTCCAGAGCTCCACGTGATCATTTCCTATAAACCCAGACTGCGCTTCTAGAGCTTAGCATGTGGTCAATTTCCAAAGTCGCTTTCTCACGCCTCTGCTTCAGCCGGCTCCGCTGCAGACAGGACCTTCTTGATGTGAACTCCTGCAGCCAGGAGGGCTGTGGCAAGGCCACGTGGTATTTCCCCCGTTCCAAGTCAAGAGGCTTTTGCTTAGGACGCGCTGTGCACCGGGACCTGTGCCAACCACTTTGTCTCCGGCTCTGCCCCAGAGCTGTGTCTTTCACACGGAGCGGGGCTCCCAAGTGCTACCTCTGGATTTGCAATCCCTTCTCCCTCTAGGGATTCATTTGCATTTTTTCAATCGGAATCTTATTTTGCTTCTTTCTGCTGTATCTCTAACGCCCTCTCATCCCACTGTATTGTCTCTCCTTGCAAGTGTTGAAACACGTTCTAATTTGGAACTTATTGAATTTCACTCAAGCGTTTATTCCCGCCTTTTCAGATTTCTCATCTGCACCTGACACGCAGCAGCCCTCCCCCCATGTATGAGGAGTCTGGGACACTGACCCCCCAACCCCTCCTCGTTAATCATGCCTCCATCCAAGAGAGAGCAATTTGACTGAGCCAAATCGCAGAGAAACAATTGCTCTCTGCAAACAAAACAAACACTCCCAAGAGAGCACGTCCCTAAAACTTTATTGTTGATCTGACTCCTCCAGGCAAAGGGCATCCAATTATGTGCACTTCATTTTCTCCTTGTCTTTAGAGTGGACTGCTTGGGTTCAAATTCCAGCTGGCAACCACCAAGCTGTGTTCTCTGAACTTCCCTTTTCCCCAGCTGTGGATGGAGGATAATAGCCTCACCTTGCAGGCCTGCCGTGAGGATTAGTGAGATAATGTGTGTCAGCAGTAAACAAGAGGAGTTAGCATTTAACTGGATCATCCCAACATCGCATTATTATCTAAAGCTATTGGTAAGCCCTTGTGTCCATGAACTTGGAGTTCCCCTCAAAAAAGAGTTCTGCTAAGCAGCCCTCAACCTATAACTCAGGATGGAAGGATTCTCTTCTACCATGGTTTCGAGGGGACAGGATGGCCACGATGAGCTTATCTGAAAAGGAGAGGCGTGCCTGCACTGCCAAGGAACTGAGAGTGCGTCTAAAATGCCACCACAAGCCAAATCATGGAACACCGAATTCCAGCTGTTCTTTGCATAATTGTCAGCTTCCAAAGACTTGGTCATGGGTCTAATTTTTTTACTTATCTCACACACACACACACACAAACACACACATAAACACACACAAAGAGAGAGAGAGAGAGAGAGAGAGATGTAACATTTAGCAATGAAAGAATCTATATGGAGTGTTTATGGGTGTTCGTTATAATATTCTTAGAACTTGTGGGTAGGTTTGAAGTTTTTTCAAACAAGTTTTATTAAAAATTAATCTTGACTCTTATCTGTATGTATAAACAACTCCTGATAGATTATAGATCTACATGTGAAATCCAGAAATAAATAGAAAACAATAAAACTTCTAGAAGAAAACATGGGATATACTGTGGCCTTGGGCTAGGCATAGTTTCTTCAACAGGACAGAAATGCACTGAAAGTAAAGGATAAAGTGACAAATGGAGCTATATTAAAATAAGGAACTTCTGTTCAGCAAAAGATACTATTAGGAGAGTGGAAAGGCAAGTGGGAGAAGATATTTGCAACCTGAAGAAGGACTTGTATCCACAATACATAAAGAACCCCTACAAATCAACAAAAAAGAAAGAGAACTCAAATGAAAATGGGCAAAAGATTTCAACAGGCACTTCACACACATAAAAAAGCATATGCGAATGGCCAAAACAAAAGTATGGCAATGTACTCAATTTAATTTTTTATCAGGAAAATAAAAATTAATCCCCAGTGAAATACTACTACTCACTCATCAGAATGGCTAACATTTTAAAAACAAACAATACCAAATATTAGTGAGCCTGTGGAGCATTTAGAACTCAAATACATTGCCCGTAAGTATAAATTGGTACCAACACTTTGCAAAACTGTTTGGTGATATCTATTACATTAAATGTATGTTTACCCTATAATCAAATACATTCACTCTGAGGTATGCATCTAATAACGTTTTGTATATATGTTTACGAAAGACACAGACAAGAATGTCCAAAACAGCATCGTTCATAACTGCCAAAACATTGGAAACAATACAGATGTCCATTAACAGTAGACTGGATAAATAAACGGTGGCTCGTGAATACAACAGAGTGTCATTCATCAATAAAAACGAACAAACGCTGCTGCACACATCATCAATAAATCTCACAAATTTAATGTTGAGCAAAAGAAGCCAGACGCAAAGAGTACACAGCGTACGTTCCCGTGTATATGAAGTTCAGAACCAGGCAAAACCAGTCCATGGCGCAGGCAGCGAGAGCACTGGATGCTTTGGGGGCTGGTGACAAGGAGGAGGCAAGAGGGGCTGCTGCAGTGCTGAGAATGTTCTGGATCTGGATCCCTGTGCTAGTTACACGGACATGTTCACTCAGCGAAAACTCATTTAACTGCACACTTAGGACTTGCGAACTTCTCTGTATGCTGCTTTACTTCAACAAAAAGTTTGCCAAACTGAAAACTAAGCAAAACAAAACAAAAGCCTTGTTTTTAGGGTAGGGGATGTGAACAAATGTGGACCTGAAAGAACCAATATTTTTGAGATGGATGCCGGGTGGCTAAATGGGCCTACATTTTCAATAGAGCCAAGCACATTGCTGACTGGGGGTCACGTAGTTCACTGTGTTCCCAGGAGCTCTCACCCCTGTTTACCTTTGGGACTTTCAAAACTCACCTGAACCAGCCAATCAGGGCTCTGCCGTGCTGGCCAGTCAGAGCCTAGCGCTCAGCCACGAATCAGGCTCCGCTGCATCAACTAACTGGAACTAAACAAGTTGGACTCCTTCATCTGCATAAATGGACCTGACTGGCAACCCGGTGGGAACTCTCTCTATAAAAGCCAAACCCTCAGGCTGCATCTCCCTGGTTTGCAGAGTGTTCACTGGAATAAAGTCTCCTTTCAAATTCCTCTTCAGAGAACTTCCCTGCACGGGCGCGATAAGGTAATGGTGGTCACATGAACCTGCAGACATTCTGTGGTTTGCTGGGCTTGAGGGGAAGAAGAAAAGAGGAAAGGAAAGCAAGAGGGAAGGGTGGGTAAAGCAGGGGTAATGTGCACTTGGGAAAGGGCCAAAGCCTGAGTCAAAGGCACAACTTTCTTCTTTCAACCACTGCTCTTTGTATCCGACTTGCCTGCAGCCCAGACGTTCCCTGCTCTCGGGAACGAGTCCACATTCATCTTT
The DNA here is from genome assembly GCA_004363605.1 of Indri indri. Taxonomy (NCBI): domain Eukaryota; kingdom Metazoa; phylum Chordata; class Mammalia; order Primates; family Indriidae; genus Indri; species Indri indri. Next base: position 80,213 of record RJWJ010003516.1, on the reverse strand, counting down.
GTAGCCTCCCTAGCATTCACACAGTCGTGAGGGCTCAGTGAATTGCCATGGAATCCTGCAGCTGAGAACTCACATGACAGAAGAGGCAAGAGAAAATATAGATCCGATGTTAACTGAATGGACCACAGGGTCATTTCAAATCAGAGATCTTTCAGAGGGAGGGCTGCAGGGGGCTGGTTGTACTGGAAGGTTTCAGTCTCACCTGGCTTATCCAGAAAGCGAAGCCCTTGCTACAGCGCAGGGCCAGGCTTGCAGACCCTGGGACCCTGAGCACCACTCTGCAGACGTGAATAGCACTGAAGGCCCCAGGACAGGGAGCCAAAGGACCAGGGGTCCTTCTCCTCATGCAGAGATTTCAGAGTTGAACCCATAGGGGTAAGAGTAGGGCATTTAAAATCACCTGCCTCCTGGTGAGCTGGAATTTGATGGTAATATTGTCCCATCTCAGGCTGATGCCAGGAGCATCAGTGAGGGGGTGGTGTCCCCAGTCTTACCCCCTTAACATGCTGCCCACATGTCCATATGACATTGACCTTCCAACCTGAGTGATCGGGGGTACCCTCTGGGGCCGATAAAAGTTCCTTCCCCTTCCTCTTCCCCTTCTGTTATGGGCTGAATTTTGTCCCCCCAAAATTCCTACACTGAAACCCTAACCCCCAGTGCCCCCAGAATGTGCCTGCATTTGAAGACAGGGTCTTTAAAGAGGTGAGTAAGGTAGAATGAGGCCATAAAGGTGGGCCCAAATCTAATCTGACTGGTGTCCTTACAAGAAGAGGAGATTTGGACACACAAAGAGACACCAGGGGCACTCATGCAGAGGAAAGGCCATGAGGGGACACGGAGAGAAGGTGGGCATCTGCGAGCCAAGGAGAGAGGGCTCAGGAGAGGCCAAGTCTGCCCTCACCTTGATCTCGAAATGCCAGCCTCCAGAACTGTGAGACAGTCGATTTCCGTTGTTCAAGCCACCCAGAATGTGGTATTTGTCATGGCAGTCCAAGCAAAAGAACACATGCTCCCAGCCTTAATTCCCCTGGCGTTATGCCTCCTCCAGGTCTGATGCTGATTCCCTCCTAATACCGGACCGGCAAGCTCTGCCATGTCTGCCCTGAGCCCACCCGGCGCTGGTGTTGCCCAGCTGGTTTGTCCTGCTCTCCCAGATCATCCTCCCGCGCTGCCTCAGTGCGACTCCACCTGGTTGCTCCTGCCTCTTACTCTTCTTTCCACCCCAACCTAGGAACACAGCCCCCCAAGCCACCAAGACCCGTGGTCCTTCCCGTCTGTGGCCCTTGTCCAACAGGGCACATGGTGCTGGACGCTCGCGGGGTCAGAGGCAGTGGGAGGAGGGTCGAAGCATTTAGAAGATGGCAGGAGACTAAGGCCCTTCTCCTTTCCCTCTCGCCACCCCCTCCAAGAACTTCCCACAGGTTGATAAATATTGTTATGGTCCAAAACAGAAGGTGCAATTTGGCTCTATTCTCAGATTTTCCTCCTGTGGGTTAGTGAAACAGATGGAGGGCTGTCCAACTCGAGGAGAAAGCCAAACTCATTCAGAGTGATCTTTAAATGCTCAAAAGCCTGGCACAGGCCCGTGTGTGCTAATTCTCACCCTGAGAGCCAGGAGACCAAGGGACTCTTTGGGGTAGTGGCCACGTACTGGGATGTTGAACAAACAGCTGTGCAAGGTTTGAGGGGCTGCTCTTTGCACCGAGACCCTGTTGATATTTTATGTCCCAATTGGGATTATTTTGGAGGGAATTGTTTAAAGAGGAGGAAAACTTTCACTTCTTAAAAAGATGCTACCAGACAATTCCCTGGCTGAGCTCTTAGGCTCCTTTCTCACAATAAAGAAAAAATTCTGTGTATCCCATTTCCCCTCCCTTTTATTTTTTGAGACAGGGTCTCACTCTGTCACCTGGGCTAGTGCAGTGGCATGATCATAGCTCACTGCAACCTCAAACTCCTGGCTCAAGGGATCCTCCTGCTTCAGCCGCCCACCCATTGCCCTTTAAAAGACAGTGGATATTGGGATGCCAAGGCTCAGATGGGACTGCATGTGGAATCTCAAATTTTCCAGACAGTTTAATCTGGGCAAAGACAAACAATTTGGACTCACCTCAATGCACATCTGATCCAAGGAGGTGATGACTTTACAGCTGGCAGAGCACAGCAGCGCCAAAAGGAAGCAGTTGACATCAGGAGCCATCACAGGACCAGTGCAATCCCAGCTTGGGGGGCTTATCTAATGCTTGGAGCTGAGAAATCAAATCACGCTATGATGGTCCCAGCAATTTGGCAGCTAGAGAAGTGCCCAGAAGGGTGATCTTGGAACAAGAAATGCTGTTGACTGCTCAGCATTCTGTGACCCTGTGCTGCAAAAAACGGGAAGTCCCCTTTGCATACTACCCATCTTTGCCAAAAATAACTGAGGACCCAGCCCCAGAATTTCCCAGCGCATTTCCTGTGCGGCCCTTTTGGGCTGGTCACACTGACTCTCACTGTGAGGGTTCTGATGGATTGTATGCCAGCTTCAAGGGTTTGGCCAACTCCAACAGCTTCTGGTCCTTTCCCCAGAGAGAGGGTGTGGAAGCTGGAAGCTGTACTGATCAGGCCACTTTGTTAGTTGTCCTAGGTGAGTGACTAGGAGAAGTGTCGGGGCATGCTGGGAGGGCACAGCGCTCTGTGGGGGCGATGGAAGAACTGAACCCTTCAGTAGCATCTGCTGACCCGGGACCTGCAGCAGGAGGGAAGAGGTTTGTGAGTGTACCTGCTCTGTGAGCCTCGGCTGCCACCTTGGCCAGCTTGTCCATCCCCACCTCTGGTCTTTGTACAGGAGGAGGATTACTCCACCTCTCAACCTGGTGACTCAGGCCTGTTAAAGCAGGTGGGGTGGAATCTCCTCCTGTTCCCTCCCAACCTGACCCATGGAAGTAGGGGACACTGCTGTAAACAGAGCAGCCTGGCTAAGGGACAGCAGAGTTAAGGATGCCCACATCGGCTCTATTTCTTCTTAGAAGTGGCTTTGAAGCAGGACTGCAATTACCTTCATTATGGTGCAAGATGTGGCAGTGACTAAGGGAAGTGGAAGTTCAGGCATTAATGGGCTGCATTGAGTTGCCTCATGGTCTATTCTCCAACCCTGTGGCCTAGAGGAGATACTCAGTGTTGCTGTTCTCCCATTCCATTGCCAAGAGCCCCATGCTGAGTATCAGAGTTCACAATGACTAGAGATACTACTACTACCATACTGTATTACCACTAAGGAAATGATTATAGCAGCTCCCATTTATTGAGTCCTTACTATGTGTTAGATACTGGGCCAGGTTTTAGTTTTGTTTTTGGCACATTTCCCTATCCTAGAATATTTCCACATATTCTATTAAAAAGGTGCTATTATTTCCCTCATTTATAGGTTTAGAAACTGATGCTTAGAGAAATTAAATGACCTCTCCAAGACCCTGCAACTAGAGAGTGGTGGACTGGGGCTTCAGATCCAGATGCTCTTACTACAGACAGTGCCACTACTCTTCACGGTTTAAGAAAGAATTCTGCCTCCTTCAGGAGCTGAAGAGTTGATGGGGTAAAGAGTGTTCTTCATCTGGAGATTTCAGAACAGACACTAAAAAGGAAGGGGGGGTGGAGGAACCACGTAGTTGGCACTATGCCAGGGCTGCTACACATCTTTGGGCTTTTCTGGTCCCCCTTAAAGTGCCATCTCATCAACGAAATCACCCCTGAAGACGCTATTGGCAAAACACAGTGCAAGCAAACCCCGACCAGTGACAGATCACCTTACTTCAAAGAAGGCAGCCCTGGAATGGGAAGAGCTGAGCGGGGAAGGGGTCTAGTTCTAAGGCTTAGATCCATTGCTTACCAACTGAGCGACCTTGGGCAAGTCCTTTCACATCTCTGAGTCTATTTCCCCATCTGAAAAGCAGGAATTATAATTCCTATTCTGCCCACATCACAGGGTAATTATGAGGATCAAATAAGATCATATATGTGAAAATGCTTTCTTAACCTTAAAGCCCTACATAAATATGAAGAATGTGAGGCAAAGACTTCTCTGAGGAACCAATTCCAATGTCATGTAAATATCACTCTCAGGAAGTCGTCCCTGCCCCAGAGACATTGCAAAGGCATATTACTTTCCTTCTTAAAGAAAGATTTGATGGCTCAGTTAAGGCTATAAGATTTTGTCATTTTCTGAGGCCACATCATTTGCATGCGATTTGCATGTGTTTGCATAATGGATTCAAAAGGCTCAGTGCAAGTGTATAAGAGTAAAAGAAAATAAATGAATATGAGTGACCTTCTGCCACAGCATTCAAATCAAATATTCAGGGCATAATACCCTGAAATATGAAATAGATTAAAATTTAAACTATTGCAAACAGATGAGAAGATAGGTTTTAGAGTTTAGAGGCAAGAATGAAACTCTTATCTGTCCCCAGAATTTGGTTGTAAAGAATCACATACTCTTACCAGTCACCCCATACAAATGATTTCCATGCCTGAATTCTCTCCTCCACACCCCTTACCCCATTTCTCCCTATAGACAAAAACATACTCACTGCATTATAGTCTAGTCTATTCTGAAATGCCTCAGATGACAGAAAACTTACCATCCCCCAACAAATCGTTTTGACCAATTCTGACTGTTTAAAAGGTTTTATCTTATATTGAACTTTTAAAGTCTTTCCTCTACGTTCCCCACCATGTTTCTTGTCTCCTCTGGCTAATAGAATAAGCTCAAGCCCTTCTCTACCTGCCAGTCCTTTAGGTATTTGAAAATGGTTATCATGTCCCTGAATCTTCCCCATTCTAGATTAAAAATCTCTGGTTCCTCCAACTATGTCATAAGTTCATGCATTGTAATCCCAATGGTCTGTTTATTTGAATATTTTCGAAATCCCCGAAGAAAAGCACTGATTTTAATTCTAATCCTAGCCCTGTCATTAACTGGTTGTGTGTCATTGGGATAATCTCTTTGTGTCTCAATTTCCTCAGCTGTAAAATGATGAGGTTGGACTAACTTATCGATAAGACACTTTTTTTTTTTTTTTGAGACAGACTCTCACTGTGTCACCCTGGGTAGAGTACAGTGGCATCATCACAGCTCATCACAACCTCAAACTCCTGGGCTTAAATCCCCCTGCCTCAAGCTCTCCAGAAGTTGGGACTACAGGCACATGCCACCATGCCTAGCTAATTTTTTCTATTTTTGCTAGAGAGAGGGTCTCGCTCTTGCTCAGGCTGGTCTCAAATTCCTGACCTCAAGTGATCCTCCTGCCTCAGCCTCTCAGAGTGCTAGGATTACAGGTGTGAGCCACAGCACCTGGCCTAAGATACTTCTTTATGTAAAATTCCATTACTGCATTTCAAAACTATAATTTCCTATTTACTTTTGTAACAAAGTTTTTGGCTCGAGACAATAAAATTGAATTACGTTTGCTTTTTGTTGACAATCTTCCTCCAGGAAGTCTTACCCCTACTTAGCAAACAAAATGTATAGACAGAGGTTTGGCTGGAGCAATGGGTGCCACAACTGCTGCAGTCCCAGTTCATTCACGGTGCCATTAGGGGATGGAGCCGCCATCACCCATGCTTAGAACCAGTTCTTGCAGAGATATGGAGATGGAGAGAAGGTGAGAAAAGGCACCAGTAACTAAATTATTTCTACTGATCAGCAAACACATCAGTGAGGAAACAACAGATCTGTGGACCCCAGAAATTTTCATAAAGCTGTAGTATCCTTGTATTAGATATTAACATAGATTTACATACAAGTCCCAAATAATTCTTTTTGTTGTTGTTGTTCTATCTTTTATTCCACCAGGTTGCCATGCAGTTCACTTCCTGTGGTCAACTGTCTCCCCATCACTGACCCCCAGAGAACCACCCAATTTCATGTCTGGTGAGGCCCATATTTTCCCTTCCCAGTTTCCATGTGATTATAGTCTAGAAGCAATTTGGGGATCCTAGGATACCTTGTTTGGCTCTTCAAGCCCTTTCCTGGTGATAACCCAAAGGCTAATTTACTTTCTTTCAAGGCTATGTAAACCAAAATATGCGTTTGTAATTAAATTTGGCAAAAAACTAGATGTGTAATTGTCATTGTATGTATTACATGTTACAGGCACCAGTTGGTGTTAAACTGACCTATTTTTTCCCCCTCTGTATAGTTAGTTTTGGTTCTGCTTTTGGGTCAAGCCTGCTTTCCGCCCTCCTTCCAGACGGTTAAATTTACTTGCATCTAAAATCCTACTTGAATATTTTAATATATTTCATGGTCAATTTTACTCCTTATCATTATATTTCCCAATATGTGTTTAATTTTTTACCAAATTATTATGGCACAAAGTTCAGAGCCATGAAGGCCCAAAGTAAATCCCTCTTCCAAGGCATTCCCGCCTCTCTTAGATGGTTACATGGTGGACATGCTGTCCCCTGAGCACATCAGAACAGAGCCCTTGGTTCCTCTGATCCTGATTTCTTATCATACTGCTATGCTCCTGCCTTCGCAGTTGGTGACACTTGTGAGGTCACCAGGCTAAGCAGAGCAAGTGATGCTGATCCCCTCATACCTTGAGAGGAGACATGGCTCTTCTTGTGTCCTGCTTGATTTTGTAGGAGAAGAAAGATTTTTCCTCTACCCTCTTAGGTTCTGTCTTCTGTCAAGACAGAGTAACAGGAGAAAAAGCACAATAATTTTATCTGATGTTAATATTTTTATGTTTTTTATATGCTTTATTGTTTTATATGTTTTATGTTTTATATTTTTATTTTTATTTGATGTTAATATTTTTATGTTCTATGGAGCGCCATAGAAAGAAGGGAAAACCCCAAAGAAGCAATTAGACCCAGGGGCTTATATAGGCTTATATACCATTTTAACAAAGAACAATGAATTGCAGAGATGTGACAAGACAAAGGAAAAAGGGCTTTGGGCTAGGAGCAGTAAACTATGGGAAAGTGACCAGGAAATATATGGGGGAAACTAATGAAAGAAAAGGGTTGTTTAAGTAAAGTCTGTTTTGGCTCCTTGTCTACAGTGGTGAGAATGTTCTCTTCTTCCTGGGGGTTCCTTTCTCATGGGAGATGTATGCCATACTTTTAGGTAAAAATAGGGAAGACAGAGAGCCCTTGCTTCATCTGCTGTTTCTCAATCGCCTTCAGCTCAAAATAATCCGTACACCAAAGTGGCATATTTTGGGGTGGTATGTTCTGATCCCCATCAATTTCAAGCTCAGTTGTATCCTTTTGAAGCTGGACAGCCTTATTATGCTGCTCCAGTCCTGCCATTACAGAACCTGGCTATTTCTCTGTGCTCTTGTTGAAGGCACTGCCACCAACAATAAAAGCGCAGTTTTCCACATGGCATAGATAGTTCACCTCTGGCACAAAAAATACTCTAGGTGTTTTTTCATACCTCCAAGCCCAAGTCTTCTTGCCATCTGTACTCAGGAGAAGGGGGGAGTCTTTCCTTGTCCATTCCAGGGACAGATTGTGTTCCCTGTCCTAGGATTCACTTCTTCCCAAGATGACTGATACTGGAAATGCTATTTCCCTGGGGCCCTCATTAAGCCAATTCAAAAACTGTCTGATGCTGGAACATTTCCCCAAAGCTGGGTTTCACTGGTTTTTGTGGTCATCCAGTTACATGTACGTGGTTCTGGAAATATGTGTAGCATGTTAGAATATTTGTCAAGCTTTAACTTTCAATTAACCGTAACATCATTGCCATTCACCAATTTCACTTTCGTCTGATGTATTTTATACAGGCAGAAATGTTAAAGGCATCCTTAGGGCTTTTCTCTTGAACTGTCAATGAATGTAATATTCACAGACAGTGGGATACAGGGACTAGAGTGAGCACAGGGCTGGGAATTGGGGTTCTGTGATAAGCTCTCAACTCTGAAATAAAGCAGTTTTAATAGTGGTGCATTAAAACCAGAAATTTTAAAGCTAAAAGTAAGTTTTAAAATAATCTAATCCAACCCTGTCATTTCTTTCATTAAGACTGTAAATCAACAGCCTATGAGTCTAACTGTCCCAAGAGTTGAGATTATTCATATAATTAATCAGCCATTTACTTTTAGCTCTTCTGGAACATTTTTCACATCCTGTCTGATGTCAAGCCTTTTATTGTGAGCATTGTATTAGATTAAATTCCTATAGTACTGTACAGTGAACATGGGAGGAAAGGATTTTCCAAACTAACAAAGAGGTCGGTGACAACTTCCGTAAATGGCGATACGGCATCCTTCCTTCATTCTAGTGAACCTCAGAAATGTCTCCATCAGTGTGAATGGAAGCGTTTATTGGGGGTGGAATGGTACTGATGTAAGGGGGGCTTTTGTTCATTCCTCTGCTCCAGTGTTCTGTATTCCTCTTGTGGGTAGGGTTAGCAGCAGACAAGGGTTTAACAGCCTTTATGGGTTTCCAACGTCTGCCACAGGTACTTATGTGACCTTGGACAAGCTACTGGCCTCTAAGCAACTCAGCTTCTTCTATAAAAGAGAAATACTCTCTCCCCCACTTACCTCTCAAGTGTGCTTGTGAAAAGAAGGGTAACCCATAAAGAACTATGAAGAATTATATATTATTTCTAGTATAAAGCACTTGACCAGCATTATGACATATAATTTCAGCATAACTTGTTGATGTTTGTCTTATTTTTACCCCAAATTTATAGATGAGTAAAGCAAGGTCAGGGTGGTTCAGGAACATGCACAAGTTCACAGGTGAAAAAGTGGACTCCTAACTGGCTCTGTCTGATCCCAGGCTGGCACTCCTGCCCCCCACCACACTTCCTCTCAAGAAAGCCCCTTGATTGCAGCAGAAAGAATCCCAGAACCCAGCCGTATGGCAGCAAATGTGCTCGGCATGATGTCTCAGGCACTCAGGTTTGCATTCAGGCCCTCCCAGTTTGCGGTCCTCTGCGGGGATTCTTCCTGGCACTTATTTGACAACCACATTTTCATAGGATGGAGAGAGTATTTGGAAGAGATGTCAGCCTTAGAAATTTAATCAGCTGGGCTGAAAGCAATCAAGATGCCATCTGGACAGGCTCTGACTTCCTGCCCAGAAGATAAAGACATCTGGACTTAGTAAATGCCAAGGACATGCTGACTTGGTCCCCAGGCCCGGTCGCTTCACGCAGATGCATTTTCTTAATTGCATAGAATCTATAGCTCGGAGCTACTGCTAGGGCCACCGAGTGCCTAAAGCTATTGACCATCAAAGGTTTCACTGCTCATGACCAGTAAACACTGTGAGCTGTAGTGACTTTTCAGCACTAAGGAGATGGATTGACTGCAAAGGCCACTGCAAATAGGCCTCTTTAATGATGGGGCAGGAGGTGGCTGCCCCAGGCCCAGTTGATGGTTGATACAGAGACTCTGAATTAGGGCACATCGTGACTGAGAGGAAATGCTAAGCAGGGCTGAGAGGAAATGTTTGTACAGATGAAGAAGCTAATTAAGTTGCTTGCCAGGTTTTCCTACCCAATCTCTGCTTACCGCTGCTGCTTCTTCCTGTGGGGGAGGCTCTCGCCAATCCCCACGGTCTCCAGCAGCCAGCCTGAGTGCCCTGGGTGGGAGATGAAGGCGTTTGGCGAAGAGCTGAAGAACTAGAAACAAAAGGTTAAGATTCTGCACAGAGGGCTTTTATTGCCACAACATCTGAACATTTGCACATGGTTTTTAAACACCTTTGTAGAGATGGCTTGAATCTCACATACCAGTTTCTGTCTATTCAAAAGCAGAGTTTGGGTCCTTTCAATAAGTGCTCAAAGCCTCCAAATTTGGCAGAGTTGGAATCAAACGCCCCCCAACCCTCAATTACTTTCCCAGAGAGAAACACTATTTATTCCAAGTCCACCCATGAAATTCCTGTTCCGTAAAGAGCACTGATAAAAACCTATTCCAAATAGTTCTCTTTTAGCTCCTGAGTGGTTGGAACATACTAAATGTTTTTAGGTTTTTGGAAAAGATTTGCTAGTTTGGGGTGATTTACATTTGAGAGGTTTTATTTCAAAATTATGAAAAATACCGTGTCTGTAAATGTTTACTAAGCTTTGAATTCTAGCCTAAGATCTTGAACCAACAATTGATTCTGACTTTAGAACAAAACCAAACCAACCCCAATAGCAGGAATTTATCACTTTAGATGGAGATAGATGGAAAGTTGGTCAAAACCTTGCAGTCCCTCTGGCCTCTGTGCTCAGGAAAACACATGTTCATTCGTTTCCTTTAATTTTCGTATAGGCTGCATTTATTTCTTTGTCATTCATTTCAGTTCTACTGCATTTTCTTGCTGAAAATCTTTTTCCCATGATGCCAGTTTTGTTCGTGTTGGATTCTTGCTTCAATTCTGTCTATCTCTTTAAGGTTTCTTTCCCCCTCATATTTTTATACTCCTTTTTATTTTTGAACCTTACGTTTAGCTATGGCTTTTCATCGCCCTATCTCCCCACTCGTTCCTCATTCATCAGAGCTTTGTTTCTGTGGGATCATCACATTTCTTGGTCCCTGGAAGGCCCAGGAAGCACCCATTTGTTTTCTTTCCTCAGAACGTTGTCTTGTAGGAGCTCACTTTTCTGAGTCCTTGGGGCTGCCCAGATGCCGGATGGGGCCGGCAGCCAGTGCTTCCAGAGAGGAAGCCTGCCTCACAGCCCAGCTGTGGGTTTCCGCCAAGTCAGGGACCTAGTGGTCAGCTGAGCCTGGCCAATGTGAAGTGCTGCTTGGAGGCGAGCCCGGGAGTGGCGGGCTCTAGTCCCCTGCGATGTGGTGTGTCCCCCAGAGCTGACATTGGCCAACACAGTGGGCAGTTCACCTCTGAGGTGCTACAAATCTAGCTTATGGCCTTTTTATTAAAATGAGATGCAGGTATTTAGAGCCTGTGGAGAAAAAAATAGGAAGTTAGGAACTGGTGTGTCTCAGGACTTTCTTTCTTTTTTTTAAATCTTTATGGAACAGATTTATTGCCATACAATGAAGACAACTGGGCAAAGCTCTGTCACTCTTATGGGAACATATAAAGGTCACTGTTTATAGGTGAAAATAATTTTAGGTCTACACTTAAAAAGCAAAACTAAACCAAACAAAAAGCAAACTAGTGAAGTGGTTCTCACAGGATGACACACCATATATAAAATTGAAAAAAGGCAAGATGTTTGTACGTCACTCCTAAAACAAAAATTAATGTCAGACAGAACTCAAGAAAATAAGACGGATATGAGTAGTACTGAGTTTTCTTGAAACTATAAAATATACATCAAAATGGAAAGATACCAAATGTGGACAGCTCCACGTTAAAAAGAGAAAAATGTTTCCCTTATAATAAGACTCAGAAACAGCCCTAATTTTCCCCATCACTAAAACATTTAAGTGTTATTGAGTTAATTATGCTCCTATGCCCCTAATATCTTGTTAATGATCAACAAATGTTAACATTCCTAATCTCTTTCATTTTAGCAACTTAAAAAGCTACGTTGGCATGAGAGATGGAAAATGAACAGATACACAAATTAAGTACAAATATCTTAATTTTCAGAAGGTTTGACTTTTCATTATTCTGAGTACCACAAAAAGATTGTCAGATATGTTGGAAATATTTCTAAGAAATAAATATGGAAAAGTTCTGTTTGGTATTATAACTGGCTATCAGTTTTCTCAAAGTACAAGAATTTCAATGTCTCAGGATTTTCAACAAGAGAGAAAAAAATCCATTTTATGTTGCTAAATAAGCATGTATCAGATAAGACCAGCAATAAATGGACATCAGGGTAGAGAAGTCTTTGCATGGAGACAGAATCAGCAGGGGCCAAGCATGGGAAAATTGTAAAATTCTAGTGTCAAATTCTAGCATAATTTTTGTCTTGGCGACACAATTACTGTAGTTCCTGTTGCAATCTATAATTAACAAAAAAAAAAAAAAGGGAAAAAAGAAAAAAAGGGAATTCTAAACCTCCCCTTTCGCTTTCCAAATGTAGCTTAATTTGCTTTAAACAAATCTTCCGTAACAACTTCTTAAAGTTGCAGAAATGACAAAAATTATTTTTATCAAAGGACTCATTTGTGTTTGCACTCACAGAATACAGTTCTCCACAGAATTCCTTTCTTGGTTACCAAACTTAGTGCATTTTTTAATGATCTGATTTTTAAAAATATAACTACATGTATCTCTATTTTGTAAAGTGAGGCTGACTTGTAGCTTTGAAACGTGCGCAGTAGTCAAGAGCCAATAAGAAACTCAAGAAATGACAAAAACTGTTTGCTTCATGTGAGTCAGTAATGTCAGCATTTCTCTCCACATTGATTTTGGGATATCCTAGGCTGTGGTTTGCAGAGCGAAATATACAGCCTGGTGGGGCACTGCGGTTTTGTAGTGTCTGGAGAGGGCAGCTGTCGTGTCAAAATGGCGTCCTGGTGTGGGGAATGGCTGAGCTCCTCCAGACCAAGGCCTGTAACAGGTGGTTAGGGCACATGCCAGCCTCAGGGCTCAGGCCCTGTTTCTGCTGGGGATGGAGGGGGAAGCTGGATACTTTGAAGTGTTGGTTGCTTCCCAGGGCAGAAGAGGACCCATTCCTAATCCAAAATTCTACCAAGAAAATAGCCTGGCCATGGTCTACAGTTCCAAAATAGATGTGCTTTTTGTTGGATTGTCACTTTTTTATTTATATTTTCATCTGCAAAATTGGAATTAGAAAGTTTTTGTTGTTTTACTTATGAGTTAGAATGCTAAGCATTTATCATCTTCATAAGGAAGTTTATAAAAAAATTACCTTTTATTCCTCTCCCCCACCAAGAAAATAATAATATCTGGCACGTAGTCCTTACTATTGACAGGTACTGTTCTAAGTACTGTACAGATATTAACTCATTTACTCCTATGACTAGATTCTGAGTAGTCATCTCTGGGTATGTGGCTAAGGCCGGGCTTGAACCTAGAGAATCTGGCGCCAGAGATAAAACAAGGGAAGCAAGGTGACCGGGAAAGCCAGAGGAAGGGAAAAACCATCAGAACAACCAGTTTTGCCCAATGCTTTGATAAAAACTTTGTACCCTGTCTCTTCCCCTGCCCATGAAAAATGCCCATTTAGTCAGGGCCTCTCTGGAGGGCAAGGGCAGAGCGAGGTGGGGGAATGCCAGCCCGAGGCTCTGGAACCCCAGCCCAGCCTCACCCCTGGGCTTTCCCTTGTGCAGCTCTCACCCTGGCTCCTGTTGTCCCATTAAACCTCAGTCCCTTTGCCCAGGCAAGCCCTACGCATCCTTCTGAGCAACACCGTCCAGTCAAAACACCGGGAGCCACACACGCAACTGTTAAGTCTTCCAGTAGCCCATGTTAAATATGTAAAAGAAAGAAAAAAGCATCATTACCAAAACCAAAAATGAAACAAAACTGCCACTGCTTCCTCCTTCACATTTTGCGTTTTAAACTTGTGTTTCGTATTTAAGTTCTTGATTTTTGAAGAAATCCTGAGAAGTAGACAGTAAAACAGCTCTTGGAAGAATTTACAACCGACTGCATCAAGGTCTGGGAAGCTACGGAGCTGGAGCGGGACCCGGGTTGGGATGAGTGGATGGGAAGGGGTTTCCCTCAGTCACTGCAGCCTCGCTGTAGGATCTGGGCAGGGGGGCCCTTCGGTCAAAAGGGAAGTGGGGACAAGGCGGGGAGGAGGGAGCAGAGGAGAAGGAGGGAGAAGCGGGTGGAGGAAATAAACAGAAAATAAAAGTCATCGTTGCCTGCTTGAATCCAGAGGGAAAAAAACGCCTGCGCTGTATGGAGGGAAGGAGCCCTGGGGGGGGGACAGTGGGCTGGAGGGAAGCTGGGCAAGGAGGCAGCCCTGGGACCCTGGGTGGGTGCTGGTGGGGAATTCTCAGGGGCCTCTGGGGCCGGGGCCACACCAGCTACTGTGTGCTGGAACCATCACCCTGGGTGTTCCCAGAGCAGCTCCTTCTTTTGTTTTCTTTCAATAAATGACGTAGCAGGTCCCCCATTTAAGAGAAACAGGTGAAAGTAATTTTAATAATATATTTTATAATATTTAACTCAATAGATAAAAATATTTCAATGATATAAAATCAATATAACTGCTGTAAAATATTAATGAGATGTTTACTTTCTGACTTTCGTACTATGTCTTCAAAATCCAGTGTGTATTTTATATTTATGCCACGTCTCAATTTTGGCACTATATTTTCAATGGAAACACTTGATCTGTATTTAGATTTCATAACATTTATAGTGGAAAAATTAAACTGACATAACCAAGTTGTTCCAGACATACTTAAAAGTTTTTCAATAACTACATCAAATATCAATTTTTTTATTTAAATTAAAATGAAATAACATTCAATATTCAGTTTATCAGTCTGGCCACATTTCAAGTGCTCAAGAGGCACATGTGGGCTGGAGAGAAATGAAACTAAATAACCACGGGTTAGTCAGTTTCGATTAAACAGTGACCTAAAACCATCACTTATTTACGACTCTTTTCCTTGCTGGCCACGTTGGCACAGGAAGCTGCAGGTAGGCCTGGAAGTTTGGGATTTGGGTGCTGTGTTAGTTCCTACAGGGTATACAGCTACGGGCCGTTATTTTGCAAATGTTAACCCTGCCACCTAGTGACCACTTTCTGAATGTCACATGGAGATCCCGACAGCTTTGAGACTTTCCCCACGTGGCACTGTGCTGCCGGCTGCGTCCTTGCTGTTTTAGGGCTGCTTTATCTATCCCTGAGAGCAAGCACCGAGTTGTCATTTCCCCCTTGTTTCCCCACAACAGCAAGGTGCTTGGAGAACAATGAACATGTCTCAGGAGCATCCTACGTGCTGAGGAGACGACTTCTGTTCTCGCAAGGGTTAGAGTTGCAGCTCCCGGGTCTTCTGTTTGCTTACGTGTCTCCCTCCTCCACTGAATTGTGAAATCTGCGTGGTCAGGGTCAATGTCGTGCTCGTGTTTGATCCACGCAACCTAGTTTGGTGTCTGATGGTATGGCTCTCAGCTCACAGCCCTTCCAGCATTCTTGCCACAGTTCTCCAGATGGGGCATTAGCCTTTTCCACTCTCAGTGTGAGCTGTGTCATCTTCTTCACTTTTCTTCAGCCCTCAGGCTCCCCCTTCTTCCATTACATGCTCGGCACACGCTTAGTACATGACCTTGCCTTGAATTTGGGGACTGCAAAGTTGAAGCTGGGAATGTCCTAATTTACACGCATCAAACCCCCAAACCTACCTACACCTGTACCTGCACTTGCACCTGATCCTCTTTGGATGCAATGCCACGCATTCCAGGTGTGCTCTGAATCCCTGAACCACTCAATGGAATTGTTAAGGCTGGGGAGCTTTAACAATGATTAATGCCTGAGCTCCAACTCAAAAAATAACATGTCATTGGTCTTGGGTTTAGGCTGGGCATTGGGATTTTAAAAATGCCCCCAGGGGATCCTAAACCACAGCCAGGATTGAGACCCGCTCTCTGCATCCTCCCGCTCCCAGCCTTCTCAGGCTTCAGCAGGTAACCCCACTCTTACTTACATTTCCAATTGTTCCCACGATTGGGTCATTTTCCAGATCATATGCAATGCTCTAAACTCTCCATCTGAAAATAAGAATGAAAAAGCCTTCCTGGATCCAATATTTACAGCAACTATTGTTCTTTCTATGCACTTTCCAAGCCAAACTTCAAGAATAAGTTGCTCACACAGGCTGTTTCTGCTTCCTCATCACCCACTCACTTTTAAGTCTACTCTGGACTGGGTTCTGCTCTGAAGATGATCACCCTGTCATTCAAAAAGCCTCACCTCCCTTGGCCTCCAAGACTCCGTGTTCTCCTGGTTTCGTGCTCAGGCTACCTTTCCGCCCAACCTCCCAATGTTAAGGGTTGCTCAGAGTATGGTGCTTGGCTGTCTTTTCTTCTCACTTCACTTCTCATGGTTTTCCCATCCCTGGGGAGCATAGAGCACTTGCTCAGACCATTCTGTCTGCATATTCAAATCGCCGTTCGACTCTCTAGTAGGTGTGACATAGGCACCTCAGAGTTCATGTTCCAGACTGAATCTTGATGCATTCCCCCAGCTTAGACTCTCTTCATATACTAGTTCCTATTGTATTAATTTCCTGTGGCTTTTGTAACAAATTACTATAGACTGATTAGCCTAAAACAGCGCACATTTATTCTCTCACAGCCCCGGAGGCCAGAAATCCACAATCAGTTCCAATGGATTGAAATCAGGTGTTGGCAGGGCTGCCTTCCCTCTGGAGGCTTTACAGGTGAACCTGTTCCTGGCCTCTTCCTGCTTTTGGTGGCTGCTGGCATTCTGTGGTGTATTAGTCAGGAATCTCCTAAGAAATTAGAATCCATGGGATCTATGTCTATATATTAATGTCTATATATCTATATATCTATAGCTACAGCTATCTAGCATTGGCTCAAGCAATTATACAGGCTGAGATTGATGTGATCTATAGTCTGCAAAGTGGAGACCTAGGAGAGCTGATGGTGTATATTCCAGGCCAAGGGCAGGAGAAGACCAATGCTCCAGCTCCAGCAGTCAGACAGGAGAAATTCCCTCTTAGCCTTTTTTTCCTATTCATGTCTGCAATTGATTGAATGAGATCCATCCACATAGGGGAGAACAAGCTGCTTTACTCAGTCTATCCATTCAAGTGCTAATCTCAGCCAGAAGCACCCTCACAGACACATTCAGAATGTTTCGCTAAATGCCTGGGCACCCATGGCCCAGTCAGGTTGACATATAAAATTAATCATCACACTTGGCCTATGTTCACATCATTCCAATCTTCGAGGCCAGCATCTTCAATTCTCTTTCCGCTTTGTCTTTACGCCACTTTCTCCTTTGCATGTGTTTTCTCCTTCTGCCTCCCTTTTTACAAGGGTACAGGTGATTACACCTAGGGCCCACCCAGGTAATCCAGGATAATCTCCCCATTTTAAGATCGTCAGCTCAATGATATCTGCAAAGACTGTTTTTCCAAATAAGGTCACATGTACAAGCCTCAGGGATTAGGACTTGGATATCTTTTGGAGAACCTTTTTTCAGCCTATGACTCCAATTCATGCTATGGCACTTTTTTCCACCCAGTTTCTTAAATCAGAAATTTGGGACTCACTTTTATCATAAAATTCTCCTCAACCCCATTTAATCCATCCACAACTCCTATATTTTCTATCTTCTAAATAAATCTTGAACCTCCTTAGCAATTTCCATCTCTTCCACCACCAACTTAACCTGAAACATAATGTTCATTTTAGCAGTTCATTTTTGTCAATTGTAATTATCTCCTTATTCGCAGTATTGTTTGTTAAGTGTCTCCTTCTAGTCACTAGACTGTAAGCTCCATGAAGGCGGAACCATATATGTTTTGGTCACCATTGTATTTTAGGTCTCAGCATAGTGATTGGTACAGAGAAGGTGCTCATAAAATACATAACACATATATGAATAGATGGAGGGTACATTTTCTGCCATGAAGGAGCTCCAAGTATGGTAAAGGGGCCATTCAATTTTCTTTTTACCCTAAATTCTTTATTTAAACTATTTATATGAAAAACAATCTATATGCCAGACATTCTAGTAGGCTCACAGAATCCACCAATTAACAAATCATATAAAACTCCTTGCTCTCACGGAGCTTTACATTTTAGCATGGGGGAGACAGAAAGCATAATAAACACATAATACACGCATTTCATATATGTATATGTGCTTATATGTAACATTAGAAAGTGACAAATGACATGAAAAAATAGAGCAGTTCAAAGGGAGTTTGCATACACTTGTAATTTTCGATGGGGTAGAGCTTTCCGAGTTGACGTTTGTGAAAAGGCCCGAAGGAGCTGAGGGGGTGGGTGAGTCATGAGTGTATCTGGGGAAAGAGTTCCCCAGGCTGGGGAAGCTGTATCTGAGGAAGTCCCGGAGGCAGGACGGTCTTGGTCAGTACAGGAAGGCCGAGGAGGCCAGTGTGGCCGGAGCAAGTGAGTGAGGTGGGGAGTGGCCGTGGGAGCCAGGGTGTGTTGGCTCCTTTAGGGCAGTGGAAGGACTTTGGTTTCTCCACTGAGATGGGAGCCCTTGAAGGGTTTCCAGCAGAGAAGGGACATGATCTGACTTATATTTTCCAAATATCTCTATGGCTGCCTTGTGGACTGAGGGTGGAAACAGGAACCCTGGGGAAGTCATTTCAGCAACTGAGGCAGGAGACGATGATGGCTTGGACCAGGGTGATAGCAGCAGAGGTGGTGTGAAATAATTGGATTTTGGATGTATTTTGAAAATAGGGCCAATAGGATTTGGATATATTTTGAAAATAGGGCCAATGGGATTTCCTGACAGATGGGCGGGGGAGAGACAGAGGAGAGAGAGAGACAGAGAAAGGGAGGTATAGAGAACATCGCCAAGGTTTTTGGCCTGAGCAACTGGAAGCTAGACTAAATTCAGAGTTTTGTCTGGAACTCCTACCCCAAACATCTTAATTTCCTAAAGTCACTGGAACGGCTCAACAGCGCTGAACATTCCAGACAGCTGCATGGAGTTGTCATCCATCCTTCCCTGGAGAGTGTCTGATCCCTTCCCTACACTTACGCCCCCCTCCTGGTGCAGTTCCATGTTCAGAACGACGCTCAGCCCAGAGCCCACCTTCCGTCCTTGACGAACAGTAACCACGCATCCTGGACCTTCCTCCCGAGGTTGGTCCGGGTTTTGCCACACTGTTTGGGGTGTCTTCTGGCCCACCCATGGCTCTCGGAGGTTGGCCTGATTATTATTTCGCTCATAAACGTTTCTCCTTGTTCTAGTCCGGAGCAGTTGGGGTCATCCAGTAGCTCCTGGATCTGTATTGGCCTGGGTGGGCTGGCCAAGTACCACTTTAGGTAACTGTGACCTGTTTACTCAGCCTCCTCCTGGACTTTTAATATTCTCCTTGTCAGGGCGTTTGGGACAGTCTGTAAGACAGGGTCGGTGAAAAGGCCATTCCGTGAAGAAGCTGCAGCTGCTACGGAATTAGGCCCTTTCCCCGCGTGTGCAGCTATGCGCTACGTGCTTCGGTGCCGCAGGGCTCTGGGGAATGTGGCGCGTCAGTGGCGAGAACAGTTGTCTGTGACGGCTGGGACTTGCTAGCCCCCGTGCCTCAGCCCACAGAGGCCTCGCAGTGAGTAACACGGAAGGGTCAGGCATCTCATGTTTCCTCCCCGATGAGATCAGGGATGCCACTGCGGTGGCATTTCTCCCACTTTTCAGTTGCTGCGTGGACCCCGTGTGCGTGTGCGCGCGTGCGTGTGTGTGTGTGCACGTGCGTGTGCACGTGTCCGTGAGTCCACAAACCATGTGTGTGGAATGAAAAGTCTCCAGGGAGAATGAATTTAAATGGACTGGCAACTATTTGTTCTGGAGCGGTACATGTTTATTTAAGCCTCCCTCCTAAACACAGTCACAAGCTGTCCCAAATTCCACAGGCACCTGCATAACTGAATATTCAGAGAGCTCCTGCCCTGCTTCTGACGCTGCCCCAGGCCCACCTTGGTGGCTGGCTGGGCAGGAGCATTCTGGTACCACGGCTGTGGGCAGCCAGTGTGGCCCAGGAGAGCAGAAGGCCTGGTCAGGTATTCAAAACCAGAGGATGCTGTGGGCTTCCCTGGGTGGGCAACCGAAGGTGGTGAAAGCAGAGGATGTGTCCTTCAGGCTATCAGACAAGGTCGTCCGAACTGAAAACTGCTTTCAAGGGGACACGGAGGCTTCCCCGGCCTTCTCTCAAAGCCTTGCCCTTGCCCTGATTAACTTCTTAATTTATATCTCCTGTGAGTTCCGCTCTAATTAGAGGACTCAGGTGGAAAGGTTTAGAACAGTAGCCAAAAGCAAGGAACCCTCCACACTACCTTTCAGAAACACTGTGACCTGGTACTCTGCTGAGCAGGCTTTGGCCAAACTGTTTGGGGGGTGCGGACTCCACGCAGCTCATTATATCTGAGTGAGTTTACCATTTGTTGCAATGCAATCCAATTAATGTTCAAGAAGGCATTTCTGAAAATGTTCTGAAATTTCTCTTTTCTGTGAGTGGTTGTAGCAAAACCCACCATGAAGCCTTTATTCTTCACCGCATTATTTAGTCTTGGCAGAATCAGAGGGAAGTAGGTGTGACTTTATTTAGGGCAGTGTGAGCTCTAATGGCAACATTTTCTCCAAGTGCCACACAAAGACCAGAAGAGGTGACAGCCAAGCCTGCAGGAAGCCCGTCTCTGGAAATGGGCTCTTGTCCAGCAGAACCACATCATTTCCGTGTGCTCCTGGGGTCCGGTTGGTTTAAACCGTTGAATGTCGGGGCATGGTGATATACCGCATGTGAAGGGACATTTATTTAGCATTTACTATGGGCCAGGCACCATTCTGAGGGCTTTGCATGTATTAACTTAGATTTTAGAAATTACTGAATATTGTTAAAAGCAAAACCTAAGGAGCACAGGAATATTTGTGTCTTCATTCCTATAAAAAAGTAATAATTATATATTATGCACATTTGCGAGTGAGGGAAGCCTGGAAGGGTACCCAAGAAAATGGTATAGTGTTTGTGTTTGAGGAGATGAACTGAGGGATTGTGGTCTTTGAGGGAGGCTTTTCATTTAATATACATTTGTTGTATTTGAATTATGTTTGACCACGTGAGCTGTATTCCTATTTTAACAAAAAAATACTACATTTATATTTAAAGAGAACAAAATGGAAACTTTATGGGCCAAGTTAGGGATCAGGCCCTGGGGGCTGGTGCTGGAGCTGGGCAACCTGCGGTGACACTGTGCATGGAAAAGCTGGGAGAAGCGTGGAGGGGACTGTGAGGAGCACTGTTTTGTCCTCAGGTGGAGAGATTGACACGAAGGGGCTTGCAATGGCTCTCCTCGAATTGGAAGCTAGAAATTCTAGGAAGGAAATAGAAGTTTGAGTCCACTTGATGTGAACCAGCATCAAGGTAAAATGAGAAATGTGAGTTGACATCTGTAGCTCACCCACTCTGCGTGCATCACTGTAATCCAAGATTTCCTCTCCCTACGAGATAGGCAGGCCTCACTCTCCCATATTGCTAGAGTCAGACCCAGCTGGAGAAAACCCATGCTGTAATAAGTATTACACGCAGCCAGGAAGCTGGCCCCGTCACCTGGTCCTCCGATACATGTAGGTGGAAGTCACTGTGTGAAGTTTGTGAGGGAGCCCAGATAGGTGGGGCTCAAAGCCTGCCACTCCAGGGAACCACACTCTTACAAAAATGACACAAGTACTGAAAACTCTACAGGAGAATTGACTGTGATAAGGATGTCCAGAGGATGGATACAGGGCTATAGGGTTTCCGAAAAGAGAAAGATTATGTTAGTCAAAAGGCAGTGAGGGCATTCAAAGAGCACTTTGGGATTTTGATAGAGGGAAGAAAAGGTATTTCCTGCAGAGAGAGTGGCTTACGCAGTATGAGCGAGGTGTGTGTAGGGAACAGGTAAATAAATTTGGTTGAAATTCAACGCGCAGGAAAGGGAGTGGAGGGAGGACAACCTGGGAAAGTGGGGAAGGGTCAGCTTGCAGAGGGTTTTGAGTTCCATTCTGTGTAAGTGACGAGAAGCCATTTAATGTGTCATGCAGACGAGTGACGGGACTTGAGCCGCAGCAGAGTAGCAGGAAGAGATGAAGAACCAGGGCTTGGAAACAGACTTGGAGGTCGTGGGATTACTAGTCCATCTGACAGCTAATGAGTGCAAAGGCAGAAGGAAGAAGAGGAGCAGCCATTCATGACAGATTCCTCAAAGGGCACAGAGGGGAAGTGACAGCACATTGGGTGGTGGGAGAGAGGGAGCAATTAATTGGTGGAGTTTTCAGCCTGGTTGATCAGGAGGAAAGGGCTGGAATAAGCAGGTTTGGTGGTGATGGTGCTAAGGAAAATGCCGAGTCAGCCCAGGGATTTTGGGGGCTTGCAGACAACACACACAAGTTTGCAACTGGAGCTGGGAGAGAAGCTAGAGATACTTTGGGATTGAGCTCTGTGGTCAGAATAGCCGAACCCCAGAGAATAGATGATTTTTGCAATTAGAGATTTTTTGAAAGGGGAAAAAAGAAAGCGATCAAGCAAGATAAGCTAAAGAAAGAGGAGATGAAACAGAAAACCGAGGAGAGGGTGGAGTCACAGAATCTCAGTGCTAGCAGTCTGACACAAGAATTTGTGATGGAACACCCCATACACACAGAAGATTGAGGAGAATGAGAGGAGAAAGGCCTTTGTTTAAGGCTACATAGAGGTCGCTGGCTACCTTTCAGAGAACTGTTTTTGGAGAGCATTGAGTGAAGAAAACCAAAGGTTTAAAGCATAGTTTGCAAATTTCAGCACCCTAGGCTGAGTCAACCAGAAGAGATATTTTATCTGACCCTCAGTATCTAGAGAATCAAATAAATTTCTAATATTTAAAATTTGGTAGATTTCATGTAAAAATATATAATTCCAAACCCAGGTGATCTGGCTCCCCATGACCCATGTTCCTCTGGGGCTGGTGTTGGCTGGAGCCCTCTGGCCGGGGTGTGTGGGGGAGGCGAGGGGAGTCACCCCCTCCAGGGCGCCCCAGATCCCTCACCCTGACTCTCTTACCCCCACTGCCTGTCTGTGCTTATGGTGAGAGCATGGGGAGGTGGTGAGGAAATACAGGTTGTTTACCCAGAATGCTCCTTTGACAGTTGGGAGATGGCATGCAGAAGAGAAAGAGGGTGTCAAATCACGGTGCTGGGGAGGAGAAATCGGTGTTGGGGTAACAGAGGCTCAAGCTCCATTGGGTGTTGCTCAGGGGGAAGGATTTAAATAAAGAACAGAGGGCGGGAGAAGTGAGAGAGGAAATGATAAAACCAAAATTCCATGTGGGAGCTGAGGAAGAAGCAGCTTTGGAAAGGAGCCTCAGCCTTTGAAGTAGACGACAGACTGACAGGCAGAAACGGCAAGGGTGGGGGCAACTTTGCAGTGGAGAGGATGGGACTCGGCAGAAGAGCTGGGATCATTGTCACTTGCTGGGCATGCTAATAAAATGGGGCTGAGGTCAAGGTGAACCAGCAAGCTGGGTGGCACCCTGGGGCAGGGCAAGAATTTGGTGGCCCTCAAGTGGATCTGCTTTAAATATTTGTCCAATAGTCGTTTTGTGATGGCAAGGCGAAGATGACTGTCTCTTTAAAAAACTGCATACCTATGTTTATATTTTAAAATTTGGGTTTATTACACACACTGAATATAGTATAACATTTGGACTTAGTTGAAATTGTCTTTCACCTCATACATTTTCGCAGCATTAGGCACTCCTATTTGCTGAGTATAGAAGAAACAACATGGACAGTAAAGTTTTGTTCAAAATGTATTTAAAGGTTGTTTTTTTAATCTGACTTCCAGGATAGCAAAACATTTCATATATTTCTTTTATTTATTTATTTATTTATTTTTTATTTCAGCATATTACAGGGGTACAAATGTTTAGGTTACATATATTGCCTTCGCCCCACCCAAGTCAGAGCTTTGAGCGTGTCCATCCCCCGGATGTTGCACACTGCACCCATTAGGTGTATATATGCCCATACCCTCCTCTCTCTCCCATGTGCCCGACACCTGATGAATGTTACTACTAAATGTGCACATAAATGTTGATCAATTAATACCAATTTGATGGTGAGTACATGTGTTGCTTGTTTTTCCATTCTTGATACTTCACTCAGTAGAATGAGCTCCAGCTCTATCCAGGAGAATGCAAGAGGTGCTAGATCACCATTGTTTTTTGTGGCTTGGAGAACTTCATGGTATACATATACCACATTTTATTAATCCACTCGTGTATTGATGGGCACTTGGGTTGTTTCCACATCTTTGCAATTGTGAATTCTGCTGCTATAAACATTCTAGTGCAGATGTCTTTTTTATAGAATGTCTTTTGTTCTCTTGGATAGATGCCCAGTAATGGGATTGCTGGATCAAATGGTAGTTCTCCTTGTAGCTCTTTGAGGTATCTCCATATTGCTTTCCACAGAGGTTGCACTAGTTTGCAGTCCCACCAGCAGTGTATGAGTGTTTCTATCTCTCTACATCCATGCCAACTTTTATTGTTTTGGGACTTTTCGATAAAAGCAATTCTCACTGGAGTTAAGTGATATCTCACTGTGGTTTTGATTTGCATTTCCCTGATGATTAGAGATGTTGAACATTTTTTCATGTGTTTGTTGGCCATTAGTCTGTCTTCTTTTGAAAAGTTTCTATTAGTGTCCTTTGCCCACTTTTTAATGGGGTTGTTTGATTTTTTCTTGCTGATTTTCCTGAGTTCTATATAGATTCTAGTTATCAGCCCTTTATCAGATGTGCAGCATGTGAAAATTTTCTCTCATTCTGTAGATTTTCTGTTTGCTCTCGTGATAGTTTCCTTTGCTGTGCAGAAGCTTTTTAATTTGATCAAGTCCCATTTATTTATTTTTGTTGTTGCCGTGATTGCCTTTGGGGTCTTCTTCATAAATTCTATGCCTAGGCCAATGTCTGTAAGAGTTTTTCCAATATTTTCTTCTAGAATTCTTACAGTTTCATGCCTTAGGCTTACGTCTGTTATCCACTGTGGGTTGATTTTTGTGAGAGGTGAAAAGTGTGGATCCTGATTCAGTCTTCTACATGTGACTATCCAATTTTCCCAGCACCATTTATTGAATAAGGATTCTTTTCCCCAGTGTATGTTTTTGTCTGCTTTGTCAAAGATTAGATGGCTATATTTCTTTGGTTCACTTTCTCTCTTTTTCTTTTTAAGATTTATTTTTTTTAACCAAACAACTTCAGAGGAGACTTATTAGAGTGCTTGTATTGGGATAGTAAAGTGAATCACTTGTGACTGGTAAGTGAGACTGCACCCTGCATTGTGCAGTGTCTGCATTTCCTTGGCTCCTCAGGTGTGCTGAGACCTCAAGATTTAATCTCAAGATCTGTGATTCAGTCTGTGGCCAAACCATCCAACTCGCTGGAGCACGCCACAGAGGAAAGGTCACACCATGAGGAATGTTTTTAAATTTACACATTGGTGGGAACTGGGAGTGGGCTTCCATTTGGCCAATTACATGAAGAATGTCACATGGGAAGCTGAGATCACTGGCAACATATTGCAGGTGTATTCCCGTGTTGGTCTGGTGTCGCTTCTATAAACTGGCAGCTGTGCTAGCTGGCCCACCCTTTCATCTGGGTTTGGATGGAAATGGGTTTGCTGTCAGTATTTCTGAGGATGTGAAAAGAGGTCTATTTAAGGTAAATAAAAGAACCGCAAAGCCTCAAAGAGAAGCTTGCAGATCTGTGGCAAAGGGATCTACCCGAATGGTTTTCTCAGGAGGCTAGCAGGGTCAGTGTTGTTGAAGTGACAGGTCTTGTGGGCTAAGGTGGGGAAGTGGAGCCAGAATTGAGTGTACACTCATGGTGTCTGGGGCTAGGGGGTGGGGAATCACAGGAGACTAAGAAGGGTGGAAGCATAGGAAGTCGTAATCAGAGTTCGGAATTCTGGTCTTCATCATTGCTGTAGTGAAATCTTTGTAAAGTACAGTCCTATAAAATGACCATTTTAAAAACACATTCTCTATGATGTGTGGATTGCCTTGAGGACGTCCAGTATAAGTCTCATGTGACTAAAACACTTCCTGTTTCCAAATTGTCTTCGGTCTGAAGGGAACGTCCAAACTGTAGTGCATTTGTGGCAACCTTCAAAATGATAGCTTTCTCATGTGATGGGACATGGCATAGCACTCTAACTTTCATTCCACTTTTTCTATTAATCATATCTGGCTAGCACTGGTCACTCATACCCACTGAGGAGAGAGGCAACCTACATGAATATATTTGCCTCTTGTTAAAATTACTTAGTTAGCATTTCAAGAGGGATACTCACTAGTATCATTATGATTATGGCCCTGGCTTAACCTCTCTGAGTCTTAATTCCCTTATTTTAAATTGTGGAGTACTAGGACTGGGGTGGACCGGAGGGTTTCTAAAGTACCTTCCCCCTTTAAATGTTTAAGAACATAACAAAAAACTTGGATGATATTTAGGATGTAGTCTGAATGTCATGAGAGTTAAGAAGGCAGCATTACAAACTTATTAGCTTGGGGTTTGTATTTGCTTGGTTTTTGTTAGGAGAATAAGCCATTTGTGTCATTACCTCAAAAAAGTCTTCTGAATTGCAAGAAGACAGTGATTGTCCACTGCAGGCTTAGAGCTCCCTGTACTGGGATATGCATTTGTAGGCTAAACACAGCGAGTGCTTTGGAGAACACAGAGAGGCCTTATATAATCAGTGTGTGCAATAGATTTACCCTTATTTTGTACGATTTAGGATGTAGAGTTACTACTTTGAATCATTCTGGAGGCTTATGGCTCTTGTTTCCTAGTATCCTGTTCATTGTGAGATATTGTCCGGGGTCTGGCACAATGACTCATAAAGACATCTCAGGATGTCTTTCCTGAGATGATCCACTCTATAGCCCCTGTAGGCACTGAAATTTTCCCAGGGAAATTCTTAAGAAATGTTTCAGGTGCCAATTAATTGTGGTTTTACCTATTTCCCCTTTTTGGAGCAGCCAGCATTCAGGCACTGTCATTCTGCTGGTGATCACTGTTGTGTCATGGGCTACCGTGGGGAACCCTGGGAGAGAGAAAACCTTGCAGACCCTGACTGGATACCCCCTTTAGTAATCAGAATCCCACACTTTCCAAATCAGCACAGTGACCTTATCCACAGAAAGAGTGTCACGCAATGCTATTCCATCAGGCACATAATGAATTTCTTGATTGGATGCCTGCAATTTTAGTTTGGTAGCCCAACTTTTCTGCTTCCTCCTGGGCTACTCTGCATTGGAATGAATCTCTCGCTGGTTGCACTTACTGAAAGTCGTAAGGAGTTGGTGAGCTCTGGTTACCTGATATTTAGCTACGAGGTCTCCTAAAACCTGGTTGCTTGCGGGCACATCATCTGAATCCCACAGCGCGAAATGCTGTCATTTCATCAACTGCTTCATCATCACAAACCATGAACAGCTGACATCCCATCCTGAAATGAGAACTAGAAATCAGACAGGTTCTCTCTCTCTAAATCTGTTGGACTGGGATTAAATACCTTGAGAAGTTCCTGGTACCTAGTGATGTAGAAGTTTAAGTTTTGAAGCTACTGCAGACTATGAGTGATAAATAAACAACAGGATAAATGTGTGTGTGTGTGTGTGTGTGTGTGTGTGTGAGAGAGAGACACAGAGAGAGAGAGCGCTTTAGAAAGAGATATGAAAAGAAAGTCTTTTGGCCATTTTGCTGTTCTTCTGTGTAGAAGGAATGCTATAGAAATCATTTCCCCATTTTTTAGTTGATTGCTTTATTAATCATACATGTGGCTATTGTTGTGGTACATGGTCCCACATTGTTTCTACACAGCTTTTAGGTAGGGTCTAAGTCAGGAAGACGGTAACATGATTTTCTGCCCAGAATCTCTGATGAGTATATGGTACATAATAGAACTGTCTCACTATGACCAGAAAAGCAAGAATTATGATCCTTGTGCCCCAACACTAGGGTAATGGCAGAAATCCTGCCACTAAACTTCTACAGCATGTACTTTGACTACTTATACATTTGGAAGTGGTATATCCTTTTTACTTTCTAATAGAGTTGTGAGGGTACTAATCATTCCATTCAGGTTTGACCTCTGAATCTAAATATAAACAGCCTCTTAAAATCTAGGCAGAGAGACTGGGGACATGGAAGATGGACACAGCCCTACGAAGACCTGCGTTTGACTTTCTGTCCTCTTGGTCACCAATTGCATGACTGTGAACAAGGTACTTTGCCTTTCTGGTTCTCAGTATGTGTCTAAACACCTGGGAAAATGCTTGCCCTTTAATAAAAATTCACAGCAAGAGAATTTCAAGTAGGAGTATCTACAAGAAGTTGCCTTTACATAGAGGGATTGTAAATATAATTATTGTTGTCCCCTTCTCACCCCAAACCTGATTTGTCACTGACTTCAGATGTTTTGGCCACTGTCAGTGAGGTTGGCTTGACCAACAAGACAGACATTGTGTTATTCTTGAGTGTGATGATTTCTAAACCAGAAGTGGTGTGAGCAAACATCCAACCTTGTTTCTGATCATGGGGGAACGTGGTCAATACTTTAACAGTAAGTATGATGTTAGCGGGAGGTTTTTCACAGATACTCTTTATCTGGATGAGGAGGCTCCTTTCTATTCCTGGTTTGCTGGTAGTTTTTGTAACGAACGGATATGGAATCTTGTCAAAAGTTTTGCTGCATCTGTCGAGATGATTCCATCATTTTCCCCTTTATTAATGTGGCAAATTGCATTGAATGATTTTTGAATGTTGAACTACCCTTGTATTCCTAGGATAATGTCCATTTGGTCATGAGGAATTATCTTTTATATGTTGCAAATTTTTATTTACTAATATTTAAAGACTTTTGCATGTACGTTCATAAATGATATCAATCTGCAAATTTATTTTCTTGTAATGTCTGTCAGATTTTCATATCAGGGTTAATCTGGCTTTAGGTTTTCTGAAGGAAATTGTGTAAGATTGATATAATTTTATTCTTAAGTGTTGGATGGAACTCAGTAAAGTTATCTGGGCCCTTGGCTTTCTTTTGGTAAGGTTTTTAATCAAAAATTTAATTTCATTAGTAGATAAACTAGATAATAGATACATTTAATAAACTCAACAAAGTAAATGTAATAAATAGATACATTTAGATTTTTGTATTTATTCTTGTGCTTTGGTAAGTTGCATTTTTCAGGAATTTGTCCATTTCATTTAAATTGCCAAATTTATTAGCATAACTTTTTTATATTATGCTATTATTATCCTTTTAATAATGGCTGCAGTAACCATATTGATGGCCCCTCTTAAAGTCTATCATTGGTAATTTGTATTTTCTATTTTTTTTCCTTGATTAACCTTTCTAGGAAGTTTTCAATTTGACTAATGTTTTAAAACACAGGGTTTTTTATTTTTTTGTTTTCTAGCTCATCAGTATCTGTTCCTATTTTGGCTGGCTAGTTGACTAGTTTTAGTTTGTTATGTTAGAGATCTGCTTCACAGTGGTGTTAGGGGATTGTAATAGCAAATGTCAACTAAGAGCTAATAACAAGCTAATTATCAAACTTCCTAGTGGACAGGTTTCTGTGTCATGCACTTTGCACAGATCATCCCTAATCTTCCCTGCTGGCTGGGTATTATTTTACCAATTTTGCCAGGATGAAATGGAGGTTTGGAAAGGTCACATGCCTTGCCCAGGGTCACATAACTACCAGTGGCTGACCAGGAATTTGGAACCTGCTGACTGCTAAGCCTGTGAGCTTTCCACAGTTCCTTGTTGTCTCTCCACAGGGCTTGGAGGGTTTCTGGTTGAGTTGACAGATTTGATTTCTCTTGTCTCCAGCTTTTTCTTAGCCTTCCAGTTTCACTCATGAGCTCTTCAGACAGAATATCTTCCCCCTTCCCTCTGTCAGAATGCATCCCTCCTAATTTAAACCCCTGTTAAACACACAACCCCTCTTCAAAGTGCTTACTAACTCGACCTTACCTGACTGTGATTAAACTGCCGCATTGCAGGTGTTCTGGTTATCACTAGTCTGCAGATGAGGCCTAAGAGCATGAGTTCTTCCTTACTGGCAATGCACCCAATTAATAAATACTTACTAACTTTTAAAACAAAGAGTTATCATGGTTTTTAATGATTTATGTCCATCTAATTCAAAAAAGTACAACAGGCAGCTTAAAACAGCATGTGTAACATTCTGCCAGATACTTTATGTACATTAGTGCTTTTCTCCATTAAAAACCAATGAGAAAGGGATTATTACTCTTTTCCGAGTTCATATAATTAGAAAGAAGCAGGTTCAAATTCATGCTTTCTTCCTCCAGTGCCCAAGCTCTTTTTACCACACCCATCTGCCCCTTTACTATTTATAACACAGAGCAAAGAAGAAAATTAAAAATATAAATCATGCAAAAGTTGTTTATAATATCAATGACCAGATTCTACCTCTGTTGCATTAATGTTTGGAGATTAGCATTAAAATTTGCTCTGAGCTTCACTGTAGAAGGGAAAACCGAAGGGGGAGCGGGGCAGCGGGGGAGAGAGGGAGAGAGAGAGACCTATGTTCTTACATATTTAAGCACATTTTAATGTAAATTTATACTGGTAAATTAGATAAACAACTTTTCACTAAATTAAAAAGTCAGACTGTAATTTAATGAAAAATATTTGAAGTCACTGTTATTCAGTTTCAAAATGTTTTAAAAGTAGAGCTGGATAGAGCTGGAGCCCCTTCTACTAAGTGAAGTATCGCAAGAATGGAAAACAACCATCACATGTACTCACCATCAGATTGGTATTAACTGACCAACACTTAAGTGAACGCATAGTAATGACATTCATTGGGAGTCGGGCAGGTGGGAGGGGGAAGGAGGGGATGGGAATATTCACACCTAATGGGTGCGGTGTGCACCGTCGTGGGGATGGACACACTTGAAGCTCTGACTCAGGTGAGGCAAAGGCAATATACATAACCTAAACATCTGTATCCCCATAATATGCTGAAATAAAAAAATAATAATACTGGCAACCAAATAAAAGAGACTTAAAAAAAGTAGATTGTTTAAAGCAGTAAATCAAATCCCATCCCACCCCTGGCCCCTTAACAGAAAAGTTCTAAATGCCAATCTAAAGATGATCTCGCCTATTTGCAGAAAAACTTACAGATCAAAAGACCCCTAATAGATGCGTATAATAAAATAATCACATATCTCTATTTTGTTTTTAATGTTATATATTTTTTGTCTTCACCACTGGATTATAAACTCCTTGTGAGTGGAGACCCCTCTTCTAGGTCTATGAGATCCATCCAGGAAACTTAGCAGGAGCAGACCCATTCAAAGCTTCCTAAACTGTAGTAGACAGTCAAAAGTGCTTTGGGGCCATGAGAAGAGATGTCCATTAGTAAATAGGGGCCAAAAAATGAAGATGACATAGATGCCTGGCGGGAGAGACAGTTCGTGCAGGAGGGA
The DNA here is from genome assembly GCA_004363605.1 of Indri indri. NCBI lineage: Eukaryota > Metazoa > Chordata > Mammalia > Primates > Indriidae > Indri > Indri indri. The sequence continues at coordinate 49,110 of RJWJ010003516.1, read as the reverse complement.
AACAGGCACTGAAGCTCGCAGGACTTCTTAATCAAGCTTCAGCAACCCCAGATGGGGAGACGATGGCACTTGGTGCCGTACCCTCCTATCCACCCTGGAAGGGGACACCTGGTGGGGTCATAAGGCAGCCGTGATCTGCCGTGACTCCAGATTGGGTGGATATTCAGGCAGATATTTGTTTTTTGAGCAACCAGACAGGCTGTCTCCTGAGATCTGACCAAGACTGGAACTTGGAGGAGATTCAACTGGCTTTGGTTCAAACCAGACAAACGGAAACAATGCTAATAGCCAGGGGAAGGAACCTCAAGACCCACAAGAAGTGCTTACTCACCTTCAGCCCATAATCTATAAACTCTTAGCACGAGCATGCGAGCAGCCTGACAGTCCTTCTGGATGCCCTTACCACCCAGGATTATGAAAACAGTTTCCTTTATGGGGAAGAATAATTGCTAAAAAGTTATGATAATATTAAGTGATATTGCAGCCAGGTGGACATGTCATGGGTCACAGGCAGAAGTGACAGAAGCATATTCACAATGCAGAAGGTTCTCGGGCTGTAGACAATCAGTCTAAAGTCCTTAGGGAAATCCTAACGATGTCATTTATTGAGTGTTGACCATGACCAGAATGTTAGGCACATCTAACTGTCTGGACTCCACTGAGTGAAAAAGCAAATGTCTCCTAAGATGGAAATAAATTGGAGGGGAGGGTTGGCAAAGATGTTGTTCATGTTTGTCAATACTTTGGAAGCAGATGGCCTGCTAAGGCTAGCGGCAACCCGCCATGGCCCTTTGAACCTGGTGCCTAATTCTCGTGCATTATCCAGTCCTCTGTTTGGGTTGGGGCAGTAAGTGTTGGTTGGAAACACAGAAGCCAGGCTAATTCTATGGCTTCTCTGTCTCTGTTTCTCTCTTTCGGTCTCTTTCTAGCTCTCTGTCTCTCTCTCACTCTTTCACTCACACACACACACACACACGTATGAGGGAGAGCTGAACAGAGAATGTGGTTTAACTTTCAGAGCCTTAAATGAGAGCTTCTTTGTTAGTGGAAAGCAAACAAAACCAACTGGACATGGGGTCAGCATGCTCCGGAATGCAGAATTGTTTGTCACCAGTCAAACACTGCCCAATGTTGAGTTTACATGACATTTCAGCAAACTGAAACAATGAGGACGTTTACCATTAACTCTAGGCCTGGGCCATAAAACCAGAATAGGGAAGATCAGGGTCACTAACTCTGATCCGTAAGGCCCTCAACAAACAGCTCTGCCCAGGGCGAAATAGCTTCTTGGACCAAGTCGTCCAAATATATTAAACAACTGGTATTTTGCCAAAGACTGTGGAGAGGAAGATAAAGAGACACAAACCTCTTCACAGGGCATGCCTTCAAGGACCGTGTTGAGGTCTAGCTGGAGACAGAGAAGCAAATAATGGTCATGTGATTCTTGTTAAAGTGATTTTCCTTTAAACAAAATGTCCTGTGTTTGTATAGCAGAAGGGAGTTCAGAAAAGGTTCCAAGGGAGGTAGCATTGGAGTTGAAACTAGCAAAGGGAAAAGCTTGGCCCTGTTTGCTTCTTAGAAAGATTGGTGCAATGGCCTGAGGACAGGTTGCAGGGTGGGTACTAGAGGGGGTGATGTGGCTCTGTGGGGAGAGGAAGGGTGAGTCTGCAGTGGACACTGACTGGGAGACACTGAGGCCCAGTTGAACTGTCAGGGACTCACGTGGGCAGCTGTGGGGATCGTGAGGGGGACGATGGGACAGCAGGAGTGGGGTGGTGGTCAGCCTTGAGCTGAGCAGATCCTTGGGCTGGAGAATGGCTCTGAGCAGCCTCAGGGCCTCATCACTGGCTTCTGAGAGCTGTTCTCCCTGCTGGGCAGTGGTTTCCCCACTGCCCTGGGCCAGCATGGACTGGAGAACCAGGTCGTGTCAGCTCTGAGTGGTGCCTCTGATATACCGCTTCTGTGCAATGTCTGGAGCTCAGCAGTGCATTTTAATAAATATGTGCTAATTAAATGGAATCAGGTATTGGTATAGGAGCTAGGGGTGCAGCAGTGAACTAATCACACAAAAACCTGTCCTTGGGGAGCACATATTCCAGGTGATGAGATAAGAAATCAGCAAATGAAATATTAACATATGGAAAGCAAGGTGGTGAAATATGCTGTAAAGAAAAAATAAGGTGGGGAGGGTGGTTTGCACTTTTGAATTGGCTGGTGACAAAGGCTTTGCCAAGCAAAGACCTGCAGGAGGGGAGGGGCAACTGTTTGAGTTTGTGGGAGAAAAGCATTCCAAGAAGAGGGAAGAGACGATGCGAGATCCCAAGCTGGGTGTGTGCTTAGTGTGTCGCGGAGCAGCAAGAAAGCCCATGCGGCAGCAGAGGAGTCTGGGCGGCTGGGAATTGTGGTGGGGGGCACCCTGTGTAGGATGAGTAGACTTGGTCCTCCCCTCTGAGTGAGAAAGTCGAATTTATTCTTGCGGGTGTCCTTTGCCGTGTGCCATTGTCCTCTCTCCCCTTCCAGTTACAACTCACCAGTGCTCAGCGTGGGACATTCTATGACAATTGGCCTGATGCATGTCAAAGTCACCGTGGTTAAAGTAAAAGGTAGGAGGAGCAGGAGGACTGCTCTTTTTAAAAAGGGCCTGAAGAGCTATAGTGATCAAACACAACGTTTGCCTTGTTAGGATAAGGAGAGAGGTTGGAACATGTACTAATATTAGATGATATTATGAAGTACTCTTAATTTGCTTAGGTGTGATAATTGTATTAAGGCTATGTAGGAGAATGTCCGTATTCTGAGAAGGCAGATGCTGAAATATTTAGGGGTGAAGTGTATGATATTGGCAATTTACTTTCCAAAAGTTGGGCAAACACACACGTGAGCACACACACAAGATCAAACGGACGCATAGGTAGATAAAGCAAGAATGCGAAAATATGAATATTTGTTGAGTCTAGGTGACTGGTGTATGGGTATTTGTTTTAGTCTAGCAAGTTTCATCTTTGAACATTTTCACATTAAAAAGTTGGGAGAAAAATCATCTATGCTATGGCCTGTTTCTTTTAGATCTGCTTTTGGTTGCTGTTAATTTATTTCCATGAGTGTCCGTCCAGCCCCCTGGGCCACTTATTTATTCTGGATCAGAAATGTTTGCCTCGGAAGGCTCAAAGGAGACACAGAGTGCAGGGATTTGGGTGGGTGACGTTCTAAACCCTTTCTGGCCCACAGGGCCCTAACAGAACAGGACCTTGAGTCTAAGGATGGTGGATGCCTCACAATTTTAAAAGACACTTCCAGGGTAAGGAGAAGGCAGGGAAGAAATGCAGCCTTGGAGAGCCTAATTCTTCTCTGGAGTGCGTGCTTTTCCCTGATGTCAAGGTTCTAAATTATTCTACTGTTTACCTGCTGCGTGACTTGACAAAAGGGTAATGTGATTTAGAAACTCAGCGGTCATCTAGCAAGTCTATTTTCAGCCAGGCGGTTACCAGGCAATGTCAGGGGCTTGGGCTCGGGTGTATTAAATCCCAGATTTAATCCAGGAGCCCATGCGTCTGTGAATATTAGAAAAGCCTAACTGCCCTCTGCACGGGTCACATCAATCCCATACAGTTTTTCACGGGGGCGTGAGGATTAGCGCATCCAGAAAGCTGGGCTTAGCACCTTCAGGTCTCCTGGTGAAAATTTCAGCACACGGTTAGGATGTAAGCATTTATATATGCACACCCCTCTGTCAGCTACACAAGACAGAAAATTTAAAAATTACCCAGAAAAAATAACTTAAATCTTAGAGAAAAGAAGAATGTAGGTGGTAATATATAATATTAAGAATTCCCTAGAGATACAGTTGTTCACAGCCTTTTAGTTTGTTAAAAAGTCTTTTGTTTTGCTGCAGGCATAGCAATAAAAGATGAAAATCATTTGAAACCAAGGGAAGAAGCAGAAAATGGTCTTTATTTGTAGATTTGTCTATTCTTGGCACAGTAACGATAGTAACGGCAAACCCAACAACAGCAAACATTTATTGGGGGCTTTCTCAATATACTTTACACACTTACACACTTTACACATTCAACCAATTTAATCCTTGCGACAACCCTATTAGAAAGCTGCTGTTATTCTTGTCATATTTAGGGAGCTGAGGCATATGTGTCAGTTATGAGTAGACAACTACAGCAGCACATGTGAATTTCTCAGCAATAGAAATTACGGATATTTTCATATCATCTCACAATGTTGCAGATATTCCAAAATATCATTCGTGTTCATCACTGCATCAAAATTATGCTAGTTATCAGATCTACCATCAGATCTTGATATTAAATATTTAGTGCATTGATAAAGAAGCGACTCGCGTTACTATATCACAACATTTGTTTGGTAATATTTTAATTGCTAGTGGTGTTTCAACATAATTTTATTTTATGCATTTAAATACATCATAATTTAGAAAATAGGAATAGAAAAGGGGAAGTGGGCCACGACTCCAAAATAGATGAAGGCTTTGGCTAGAGGAGGGAGAAGGGCTTGAACATCGCTGGGGGTCTGTGGATTGCTTCTTCAGAAATGAGTCATCTCTTGAGCTTCCCAGCATCAACATCAATCATTGTGGACACTCTGGCAAAGGGGGAAACGGGGTCCCTTTGCTAGGAGATGTGGAAGTTGAGGCACAGCGAGTTCTTTGGGCCTTTGAGTCTTCCTCTTGTCTCAGTGTCTGCCCCTCTTGCTTCACACATTCACGTTTCTGCCGTCTTATTCCCCCATGGATGTGCCTCTGCCTCTGGTATTTGGCACACAAATTCATGTAAGGACCTTAGAATTAGTTACTTTGTTTTGATGAATTTAAGTTGAGAAAGTCAACTTTGTTGATTGGATGCTTATTGTTCACAGTCTCCATAAGACACCAGAACGAATGATTGTCTTCGCAACAGGGTGAGAAAGGCCTACATTTCTGGACTGAGTCCTGGCATTAGTCTTCCTGAATTATCATATTACCCCACAAAAATAAAAGGCCAGGGAAGTGACCCGTGCTTTAAATTATTTCTAAGCCTGCATTGTAAAGTGCTGTGAACACTAAATAATAAACAACAGACCTACACTTCACAAAAGTCTCTGCTTCGATGAAGCCTAGCCATGCTTTTCATTTAGGCTTGTGTCAAATGTACCCGTAATGTTCTGTGTATTTACAGAAAAACAGATTATTGTATGATTTATGAATTTACACGTTTGACATAGACGAATTATTTGAATCTTAGGATCATCAAGATACTCAAACTTTAATTTACCTCTGAAATTCCTTTGAGATGATACAACCTCCATGGTGTTATCAGAGTTATCTTTCTTAAAAGCAAACTGAAGACTTCCCTCCTTCTTTATAATCTTCCATTTTCCTCTATTGTCAATAGGATGGAGTCCTAGATGTCTGGGATGGGATCTAGGGTTTCATGGTCTGGGACCTGCCACCTCTTCAACCTCATGGTTGGCCATTTCCCCACGTATAACTCTACTTCAAGCTTTCTGAAGGTAGATTGTATTTTCCTGCACACGTTCTGACCTCTCCAACTTGCGTGACTCTGCATAGGCGATTCAATCCTCCTACCTGCTTTACTTCCTGGAAAACTGCTATTGGTCCTTTGAAACGCCTCCTGGGCACCAGTCTCTTTCTGAAGACTTCCCTTATGTTGACCTCCATTCATTGCTCGTCATCCAATGGATGTAGGAGAATCTGTGTTCTCATATTAACTGACAGCGTTGATCTGGATGCATTTATATGGTTTATTTACATGGTTGTATCTTTCTTTAAAATGAAATTCTTCTTTAGCACAAAGACAATGTCTTCATCTCTGTTCCAGGTGCCTAGCATGCAGCAGATGCACATCTGACCTTGAAGGAATATTGTAGTTACGCTAACCTAACTTATGGTATGTTGGGAGGATAGAATAGTAAAATTTAAGCATTGCACACTGTAGGAGTCACTTTTTGTGGCCTTCCTTGCATCCTCTAAGCCTACCTTTTGACTCCAGCCACTCTGCAACAACTATGCGCAGTTGCAAACCATTAGCTCCTTCCTTTGGCTGCACCACAAAACTCTGGCTTTCTCACCTGGGGCTACTCTGAGGCTGTTGCTGACACTGAGGAAGCCGGGTCAGCTATTCTGCCCCATGCACATGCTAGAGGTAGGAGTGAATTAAAATCCCATGGGGCAACGATGGGAATTGGGCACAAATACTTCCCTCCTGCATCCCTCAGGAAGGCACATCAGGGGCTCATCTTACATGGCAACTCCAAGTATCCCAGCAGGAGGACTCCTCAATCGCCCCTACCAGTGACCAGCTCCATTGGCTTCCTCTCCTTCCTGTTTCATTCTGTCTGGTTCTTTACTCCTGTTCCTTGGAATCACTTCCAAAATAAACTCTCTTGTCTCAAGCTCTGCTTTCGGGGAGAACCCAGACTAAGCCAGCTAATTTAAAATCAGCTTCAACTCAGTGAAATTTTTCTTAGAGTTAGGGATGTTTGGAAACTATTTGCAAGTCTCATAAAATAAACACTAAATAAAGATGGTATGGAAAGCAAGTAAATAGGATAGCATGCATTATATTGTATGTAAATGTGCTATAAAGTAGCAACTGTTTTGTGAATTAGGCATTCTTTCTTCAGTCACGAGACAGATTCAGACAATTGCTTCGTTTTGTAAAAACGCTTCTCCATAATTCTACAGCTGTGTCTTGGATGGTAACTGAATAGTAATGTTTTGATCACAGCTTTACAGATGGTGAGGCCTAGACACAGCAGCTTTCTGGGAGCAAGTGGTGAGGCCCTAGAAGACACATGTCTTTCCCATGGAAGGTCAGTGCAAGGGTCTTGGGCATGAAACCCTATGCTCAGTGCAGTGGGCTGGCTGGCTTGCCCAGTGCGGTGTGTGTGTGTGTGTGTGTGTGTGTGTGTGTGTCTGTCTGTCTGTGCCAGCGTGTGTGTTTACTCCTTCATAAGCACAAAGGATGGATTCCAATCTAATTGCTTTAAATACCATGATCCTTGGATTACAAATAGACAAATGACCTTTTTTTCTTTGGAAATAGAAAGTATTGGGCAGTAAAGCTGACATATGAAACCCTGTGCATTACTGAATATTTAAATAATAGAATTTTTGTATCTTTTGCTGCTAGAAGAGACATTCAAGGTCACTCAGAGCTGCAGACCCAGATGGTTTCTAACAGAGGTAGGACCAGAACCCAGGCCTTTGGAGTCCCCTTCTCATGGTCCTCATACCCCACACTGCACTCTTCTTTCAAACCAGAGGTTGGCAGACCTTTTCTGCAAAGGCCCAGATAGTAAATAATTTAGGCTTCGTAGGCCAATGATCCCTGTTGTAGCCACTCAACTTTGCCATTTCTGTGTGAAAGTAGCCACAGAGGACACTTAAATGAATGAGCAAGGCTGTGTTCCAACAAAGGTTTATTGATAAATGCAGACATAGGCCTCGCTTAGCTCTCAGGCTGTAGTCTGCTGACCTCAGTTTTGTACCATTCAAGCCATAGCAATTTCTGTTTGATGGTCACCGAAAGGCTACTGGGTCTCAGAGAGTCAAAGCCATCACCCAGCTTGGTGGTGAGAAGAGCCGTTGCATCAGGGATCCCACATGACTGGGCATCCTTCCAGGCCTGTGTATGCTCAGACTCTGAGCCAGCAGCCAGGAGAGTAGGCTTGGCTCCCACAGTGCTTGGTTTCCAGAAGGAATCACAAATTCCCTTCCTGTGCAGACAAAGGAACAATTGTACCATGAGAGAATTTACTGGAAAATAATGCAGGGTCACGAGGAAGGAACAGGAATTCACTCCTCGGTCACCGTCTTCGCAGTCTGGTTGGGAGTCAGTCAGACCTGGAAAGGTTGGCTGGAATGTAAGTCTGACTTTGGCAGGCCTCCAGGGCCTGACAATTGCAGGACAGTTTGTTGGGTTGTGGTGATTTCTTGAGCTCCCAGCCTCAAGCGATCCTCCTGCCTCTGCCTCCCAAAGTGCTAGGGTTATAGGCATGAGCCACAGCACCTGGCATAGGTCGTGGTGACTTCTGTGGCCCACTCAGAACTTCCTTTGGTCATCTCAGTCCCCTCTCAGTCAGGTATATATTAAATAATACTGCCACTATTTTTCCCTCAATTGTTACCCATCAGTGCAAAGCTATTGTTTCTGTTAACCTAAATTGCTAATAGACAAAAATTATTTCCTCTCAATTTTGTCTTCCACAAAACTTGAGTTTTGGATCATTTCTCCTGTGCTGTCATATCTGAGATGCAGTCCCAGATCTGAGATGCTAGAAAGCAAACATTTTCCATAGGTCGGGGCAAGGGTTTGGGTAAAACCCTATGTTTATGCCAAGGGGCTGGTGCTTGTGTGGATGCATGTGTGTACGTGTGTATGCACGCATGTATATGTGTGTCTCTGAGCTTGACCTTTAAGTTAGAAGGCCATTTGACCTTTAAATTGGAAGGTCACCTTCCCCTTGGGCCCCTGCTCAGGGAAGGTCCTCCAGCAGCCTGGGCGCTCTTGGTTAGACGCCAGAGTGGATGGATAGTCTCTGCCATCATTCCCAAGTCTTTTCTTCATTCTCTCCCTCTCATTTTTCACGATGTGAATCCGCATCATGGTCTGTTTCACAGTTGAAAAAGACAAGGATTTTCAAAGGCTGGATGGAGTTTTCAATGAATTTAATGAACGAATCCCCACAAAGGTACTTGCAGTTACCTGTCTTGATAATCAACTGGCCAGGTGGGTAAATGGGCATAAGCTGTTAATGAATGCCTACGTCCTTGGAGTTGAAGTGATTTAGGGAGAGGAAAAAAATCATACATTGTTATTATTTTCCCCAGGTAGCACACTGGCCCTTGCAGAGGGGAATGCCAGTGGCTGTGTGAGAGGCAGCAGAAATGAGGAGGAAGGAAGGCAGGAATAGTTGATTATTTCTTCATAAACAACCAATTCCTTCAGCACCTGCTATGGTTTCTGCTGTTGTGCGAAGAATATCAATGGCTTCAGTATTCCATTGTCTGTGGCTACGAAGCATTTGCTCGCTGCTCCTCCGGGCTGCCTGGTTTTCAGACTGGCCATAGGGCAGAAAATGTGGCAGATATAAAAGGAAAACTTTAGCCAAAATGCCTCATATCAGGTTAGCTTTCCCCTTAAAGCCCACTTTGGAATTCCTGCCTTTCCCCTCTTCCGCTCTTTGTTTCTTCACAGGCTCTCGTTGATTTTTAGCTACATTTCTTTGCCCTGAAGAGTGGCAGGCTCTTAAGTGTACGGGTTCTACCGTTCTGCTCCCATTAATACTTTTTGTTAGTTCTTTTTAAAAAACAGCCTACTTTGTTTTGATGAAGTCTTTATTTTCTTCAGTAACACTAATGCCAAGGAATGATTAGCGAAAACAAATGAAAGAAACAGATCACAAAACAGGCGAAAAAAGATGGGGAAGAAGTTACGTTGGGTGGATAAATTTGAAATGTCTCACTACCACAAGGTGGCACTGTTAAAACACCTCATTTTAAGCCCCCAAAAAAGGTTGCAAATAGGACAACACAAAATTAAAGAGCCTTTCACAAAGAAAATACTTTGTGTCAACAGTGGAGTGTGCGAGGCACTTATTTGTGTGTGTGAGTGTGTGTGTGTGTTGCAAATGTAACTTTTTTAAGATGAAGTAAATACTAATATTATGGGGAGTGGTGATAAAATTTTTTTCGTGTGTGTGTTTTTGCGAAAGGCATTTCAGGATCGATACTAATAACTTAAATATTGAAAATTTATATTGAATTTTAAATACATTTAATCCCAACCAGACCTTTTCTGGAATGTTTCTAATGCATGACATTGTAGACATCAGAATGATGGGTTAAATTTACCACTCCTCAATCCGCTTTCCTTTTACATAGAGAGCTTGCACACTAGAGGCATTTATTTGAAAACAGTTAGTGCCCCATTAGGGGAAACATGAAGCCTGCAGGTCTCAGATACTCTTGACTGCTTTGGAAACTTGTTGTGCAGAAAGTTGGTAAATTAATACTCCGTGGAAAAGAATTCTTTACTTTAAAACATGTTGTCTATTAGGTGACTCCCCGATGCCACTACCATTGTTATTTAAAGTGAACATTTTCATGTTTGTGCATTCTGTGTGTGCCTAGGGTATCCATTTACTGACAGAGACATGAAAAGCTGATATTTCACAAGTTTGTACATTGAAGATGGAGTGTTGATACAATGGTCCAGATAATCTTACTCTTGAAGAAAGGCCAGCAGTAGAAAGTGAGCTAATGCAAAAAAGTAGAAATGCCAAGAACTTTACATTGACGGTCCCTTGTTTCACCCTCAGAGCAGCAATCTCAATCAGATGATGTTGCTATCTCCACTCTTAAGGTGAGGCTCCAAGAAGTTAAATAACCTGTCGACTGTCACAAAGCCATGATGTGGCAGAATCAAGAGTTAAGCTCCAAAATTATTTTAGGGGAAAAAATGCAGGAAAGTGAAAGAGAAAATGTCTAGCTTGTTTTGCAATTTGCATTTAGGTAAAACCTGGTAAAATAACATGGATATACTTGAAAGAAAGAGGAAAGAGACCTGCTCTGTTCCAGTGCCTTACCCACAACCAGATGAAGGGATGCATATAGCATTATATATATATATATATATATTTTTTTCCTACTTATCTTACATAATTTTTATCAACTTCTATCTCAGCATAACCGTAACATTTTCCACCATCCACAAAGAAGAAGGCCTTGAAAAACTGCTGGATTTTGCCATACCTGGGGAAGAGAGTACAGGTTGCTCATGACACCTGTAGCTGTGGTAGCTCCCAGATAATTCATACTACAGAGGCATTGGCCCAGCTGGAAATGAAATTCATGACATAGAAATCAACTGGTTCATACTTGGGAAAAGATTATGTTAATGAGAATATGTAACTCCAAAGAGACTTCCTGGTATGTATTAGACACTCAACATGCTGGCAGAATCTGAGCAGATGGCAATATAAAACAACCCCAACTTTGTATTGTTTTGAAGTATCTGAAGCACTATATATTTATTATCAGACTTTCTAATTGAATCATATTTAGGGTAGTGGTTTTTAGCCTATATTTTGCAGACATGCCTTAGTGTCCACCTGGGAAGTTTTGTGGAGAGAAAGATTGTGTATGGGGTGCAAAGGTGTGTGTGGAGTGAGCACATGGGGAGGTGGGCTTCGCCACCCACTCCAGCTTGTGTGGAGCAGGTGGGCTGCTTCTGAGACAGCTGATATTTCTGATAGTATGCTTGAATATATGGAATACTTGATTATGATGTCAAGTCCTATATATATCAGGGATCTAAGTGATTTATTGGGAATAATTCATCATATTATACTTAAAATATTCAGACACTTTGATGATTTTTTAAAAAGTGAGAAAAGATTCCCTGTGTCCTATGGCTATCAGAATTGAAGGTGACACAATATTTGAGAAAAAAAATCATTACAGATCTCAGAGAGATGCATCACAAAGGAACTGAATTCCTAATTTGATAAAAAATGGGAGGAATCTGATCCTCTGATGATGAATCAGCTGGAAGCTGATTAACACAGAAGTAGGAGCAACTAGGAAGTGTTTTGACAGAAGCAGAAGACCTGGGGTTTATGTTGAAGTTTGTGATTATGTCCTCTAATGGTTCTGCAATATTGATAGGAATACCACTTATTTATTTGTTCCTTTGTTCATTTATTTGCTTATATGTATTCTGAAGAGGTCTAAATGCCAACCATAGAGAAGGGAATCGGAAGACTTGGATCAACTGCCAGGTCCGGTGATTCACTTGGATCATTCTTTGCTTATGAGAAAGATGTGTTGTTTACATTCTAGCCTATTGGTTGTGTTTGTCTTTGGTGTCGAAAATGTGCCACCTGCCTGTTGATCCAATTGCACCGTTGCCATTTGCCTGTTTTGGTAATGATTTGCTGCAGTTGAAACGTGGTATGACTTGGTCTAGTTCCCAGCTCCTGAAGACCACAGGAAGCACAGACAGGTACCTGCCTGATCCTCGGAGATGCAGACAGTCCTCGGCGAGCTCTGTGCAGTACATGCTGTTCTTCCTGGGTCATGCCCACCTCCAGCTGTCAGGCCCTCACCCTGGAGGGCTTGGGGGATGCATGGGAGAATTTTGTTGATTTGGACTCAAGGTCAAGCAAGTTATTTTAGAAACCTTAGGAGACTTAGTTTAAGGAATATTAAAAGATCTCATAAAAGAGGTTTGTAGAGTTGGCTGGTTTGTTAATGAGACTGGAGAGTCATACGTTATCTTTGTATTTAATCAGTTAGTAAATTATTTCAATATGGTGTATCCTTTTTTCTTAAATTTTTTTCCCCTAACAGTAAAGGGTTGCCAAGAATATTGCAGAGTCTTTGGTAATCTCCTGTGGAATATGCCTTTTGCATTTCTTTTTATGAGGTTCCTCTCCTCCCCAGTATCGAGAAACAACAGAGGAAAAAGAGTTAGGGAAAATTACCAAATGTAGAGTCAAGAATCAAACTGAGAATTTTGGGTTCCAAGTCTAGTACACCATTTTGGCATTATAAATAGACAACTAGGTATTTAATAGCTAATCAACAAGAACTTGAGATTGTGGCTCCGTCTTTTTTTTTTTTTTTTTTTTTGAGATTCACATATACCAACTATCAGGGAGCAGCCCCCAAAGTGAACATTTATTAGTAATTTATTCACACAAAACCTCATTCCATACAGGAAATGAAGTGATCTGAAACAATAACACAACAGTAAAGTAATGGTAAAATGTAAGATTGAGGAACTAGAAGATAAAGATCAGGATAAAAGGCTGATGATACGAGATTAACCAAAGGACTTCCAGTATGTTCTGAGGGTTAAGACAGCTGTTGCAGTTCAGCCTCATATCTGGAAGGAAGCCAGACTGAATCCAAGTGTAAAAGGGACCACGAGTCAAAAACTAAGGAACACAGAAGCTTTCTCTGACAAAAATATCATCTCTGAGTGCTTAGACTTTGCATTACTCCTTAAATCACTCATTTCACTGCACACTAGATAGTAAAAAATTTAACAGGATTAATTTGCCTGCATACTAAATCCCCATTTATTGTTAGGGAGCAGGGCCCTAAACAGGTAAGTTTTGCTGGCAAAAGAAGGTCAGGTCAGGAGCTCAGCACCCTGAAGCTGAGGTCCACGGGGGCAACTCAAGAGCCTCGGCGCCCGGGCAGGGAGACGGTGTGGAGCTGAGGGGCTCTGTGACAAACGTGAGCTACGGCAATCTTTGTTTTTGTTTTCTAGCATTGGTTCTAAAGGAATAGATTGCAAAATACAAGGGAGGAAAGGATTTATAATTGCTTTGTAGAGCAATAATGTTTGCTTAATTCTGAGAAAAGAGAAAACGGTCCAGGGATGCCCTCTTTCTACAGGAAAATATGGAATGCTTTTATTTGGCATTAGCTGTAACAGGATCATTCTAACGAGGCTAAGTTAAGACTCAGGGAAGCAAAGAATTCAGTTTAGCATGATTTTATTTTCCAGTTTCTCACAAACTTTCATGTGTCATATCGTGATGCAAAGAACAAGTATCTGCAAATGACCTTGGGTGCCCACTCTGGGTTGCCTTGGCGATGATTCAGCTCTCTCTCTCCCAGAGGGCGATGCTGTGCTGAAGCCCAGCTTCTTTCAACTGGCACCTAAACCCGACCACCTGGCATGCAGGAGTCTGTCTGTATTCGCTGTAACAAGGCCACTTTATCATGTGTGTCCTTAAAAGAAGTACAGAGATGGGGCTTGGGTTCCTTTACTAGAATGTAAGCCACATTGTTTAGCAGTGTGCGATGGCCCACAGTGGGGACCGAGGGAACAACGGGTTACCCCAGTCTCCTCTCTTCTTGCTGACCCTAGGTGTGCAAGTCTCCTTTTTCTCCAATAAAGCTCTTTCCTTAACCCATACTCTGAGACATTATTGGGTTCCTTCTAAGCTCCATGCTTGACAGGTGCAATCCATAAGAGACCCACCTTCAGAACAGTTGTTCTGAAGGCAATGAGAATGGCAGTCTTTTAGAGCCCAGGTTTAGATTGTGACCCAGAGGTCTCTAGAATAACACAGCAAAATGGCACCTTCTTTATTATTAAAAATCCTCTTGTGTTCAGGGTTAACTCTTATCCTGAAGCTAATAGACTCTTCTAGACACCATTATAGCCTCACAGGATAAAATGCTCCCTCTACTTAAATTCTCATCTCATTACTGTTAATTGTGTTTTTCTCTGTAGGTAAGTACTAAGTAGGCCATAATAAGAAGTGCTTCTGGTCAAATTTCATACTGACTCTGAAGCGAATGATGCAGCACACTGTGGAAGGCCTTGTCCATGCAATCACTGTCACTAATTATTATTTATCCAGCTCTGCCGAGGTGCTCAGCTCTGCTGGCTGCATACTGAGTGAGCTCAGCACTGGTGACAAATATGGGTTCTAATATCATGAAGACAGTGCAGCCTTATGTGAGTGTAAGTTACCACTTGGTTAGTATTCTTTTTGTTGTTGCTGGAACATTGGTTAATTCAATTATGTCCTCTAAATTGAACTTTAACTAGGATTAGTTTTTATGACAACTACGGACATTGCTCGTAAATGAGGGAAAATAGGGATTGAATTGGTTTTCACAGTCTTTCTTTTAAGCTTTGTATCTGAACATAATAGAACCTGTGGTTCTCGTTATTGCTTTAGCATAGTTCGCTATGCAGATTCAAACAGGTCGTGAGTCCATCGTGTCCCCTAAAACAAAACATTCGCTTATAATTAAAGGCCTATATTGCATGTTAAGCCTCTTATGGGTATTGAGGTCCGTATCTCTACTATTTTCAACATTAAGAAGGATTTCATGAAGTTTTAGACGAAAATCTAAATCATTAAGTGAAATAGAAAACTGAGTGCTACTTAAATTGAACAGTGCTATATAAACATAAATATAATAATGATAGATTGAGGATTATACATTGCAAAAAAGATTTTCTTTTTTTATTATAGGGGTACAAACATTTGGTTACATAATTTGCTTTTATACAGTTTGAGTCAAAGTTATAAGTGTGCCCTTCACCCAGATAGTGTGCGATGTACCGGTTAGATGTGCATTTACCCATCCTTTCCTCCCTCTCCTACATACTTGATTTCTGTTGAGTTTTGCTTCCATAAACAAAAAGATTTTCTTTAATTTTTTTAACCCTAGGTACACAGGATTTTATTGATGTTGATCATAATCATTGGTTGAAAACATACGTGGTTCAATCTTTTTAATGATATAATGCCCACTAATATAATGATCATTCATGGTGTACCTACTGTCCAACCCCAGAACAAGGACATCACCAAAAGTAAAATCTACTATTACTATTATTCTTTATGGTCTATTAACTTGTATTGTCCCCAACTGATTGTTTTCATTATCACTACCATCATTGTTGTCTTGAGGCTGAGCAACACCAACAGATAGATTTTAAAAATATATCAGCTATTAAAATTTACCCCCACATGCCACAGAGGATTAAGCTAATACAACCAATACTAGATACTTTTGGTCAATCCAAAATATCATGCTTCTTTGGGAATTCTCTCTTTGCAATTGCAGCCTAAACTGCACCTAATGAGAGAATTTCACTCCTAGCAGGTATGAACATCTCATATTCCTGACTGTTTAGTTGCAATCCTTGGCTTATTCATCCATTTATTTGTTCAGGGAAAATTTCCTGAGCACCAGGCACTGAGCTTAGTGCTAGGGTTTCAAACTCAAAATGCGGGAGACCAAATTGTAGAGAGATCGTTGTAATTTGAAGTAATGAATGCGAGAAAAGCTCTGTGCAAAGGAAGTGGTTTGAACAGGACAGAGCACTTCTTTCTGCTCTGGGAGAGGCAGGGAAGGCCAGCAGAAGAGGCCATATTTGACGTGGGGATTTTCCTGATGAAGAGGTGGAGGTTTAACACAATAGTGGATAATGTTACTTAATGGGGAACAGGGATGGAGGAGGTTCGAGACTCCTTCTTATCCTCCTTTTTTCTCCTCTGAAAGCCTGCTGGCTTTGTGCAGTTGTTTATACCCACCACTAGTCAGAGAAAGAAAGGGTACAAAACTACTATGCTGAGACCCCATCCCTTACCTGGAGTTTATCCTGTGCTGACACTATCAGAGCTCAGGTTTTTTCTTTTTTAACAAATGGAGGGTTATACTTGTACTGTCTCAGCATGTACAATGTCTAGATATAATGAGCAGAAGCACACAATTGTGGGAAGCCATCGCAGTTCCAACATCTTTAACTTTAAGGATAAAAAAAAATATACTCTAATGTCAGTGATCTCACAGTGCTATTCTAGAAGAAGTAGTTGTCCTTCTGTTTGCTAAACAGACACTCAGTTTTGTCTTTTCTCCAATGGAAGTACAAAATGCTTTTGGAAAAGCCCCCAGTACCAAACAGAATACTGTGTCCCCCCGAGGCTGCCACTTCATCGGCTTGCTGGAGATAATGGGAGGAAAGACCAGTAAACAAGGATTAGAAAAGCACATTTGGGGTCTACAGTCTCTATAATGATGCTGTAGCAACAGTTCTTTGTTTCGTACAGTAATTGAGTCAAAGGCTTATAATAATATGATTCTACAGCCAGAGCAGATAGCAGATTTCTGTGGACTGTACTCTCTCAATTAGATTTCTGTGGCTCAGCCACAGGAAGCCATCAGAGGATAAAGACTTAATTTTTCTCAGTGGTGTGTCCTGGAGTAAAATGATCAGTATGCAGTTTTCCTACTGCCTCTCTGTCTTGTAACATTTTATTTTATCTGCTCTTTCCTGCCATTGTCACTATGGCTATTCATTATTAGAGTTGTGATAAATGGGCTGATGGTGTCTTTGTTCTCACTTTCTGGAATTGCGCTTTAGTTAGGAGAGTCTGCCTTGGGTGCTGGGAGACACACGGCTCATCGAGACCGGCCCAATTTCTTCTTTAGTGGGCATGTTAGGTTTACAAACTACATTTCCTCCTCCCCTTCACAAACCTGAGTTTTTAGATCACTCCCATCTCGTGGTAAAGAAAGCCACTCAGAAGATTCATTTACATTTCATCTCAGCAGAGGGGCTGCTCTCCTGGATGGTACTGAAAGTTATTTTCAGTTTTCAAAAACACCAGCTAATGCTCAGCAGGCAAAGGTAAGATGTGACAAGGCAGTGAGTACAAGGTGCAGGGCATGAAAAAATCAACACGAAGATGTTTGGAGGGGTCTTTTCCATGCTTATATTCTTGAGAACATTAGAATGGTGTTCGTGGACTTCGTATTTTACTTCTTCTGATTCTGTGGGGACCCTCTAAGGTGAAGATTTTGACATTCTGCATTTTGCTGAGCAGTGGAAACTTACCATCAGAACCTGTGCCCTGACAGCAGGTCACGGTTTATAATGACACCTGAAGAAAGTGGCAGGGAAGCCTAGAAACAAGAGAACCAGGGTTTGAATTTCTGCATCCTCCTTTGATTTTTAAGGCAGATTGGACTGGATTTTTATTCATTTCACTTATTATGGTTATGTCACTTATGTCAGTTTTTTTATTTATAAAAGTGAGTGGATCACTCAGGTTTTTCTCCTTTACCTTGTGCGACGAGGTGAAGAAAGTCCCTGTCCATCATGTCCACTCAGGGGAAGGAGAGAGGTTCATTCCTTCCCTTCTTATTTAGGGCAAAAGTCCACAGAAGAAAAACATTAAAAATCTCCCTCGAGTTATCACCAAGTTACACAAAGTCTTCAATAAGCTTTCCTGCTGTCCTCACAAACCCTAACTCATTGGATCCTCATTGCAACGCTATGATGCAGGTGCTGTTATTATCATTCCCATTTATATGCAAGAATACCGAGGCACACAAGGGTAAAGTAACCTGCCCAAGTTGGCACAGCTAGTAAGATGCGGAACAGGGATTCAAACTAAGTCTACTCTGGATTCCTCACTCTTAGCCTCTATTCTTGGCTGGCACACCTCCTGCCTAGGGTTGGCTAGTTCTTTTCTAGTAATTCTTAGGAAAATATTAATATATATACATACAACTTCTTTAGAACAGAGAGTGACCCATAATTTTGTGCTCATCATTTTCCAGGTAATATTCAAGTAGAGTGAGGCCTGTTCTGAACTAAGCTGCTCATGATTTGGAGGGTGGAATAGATGGGATTGTTGGCCACTTTGGTCACCAGCCTACCCTTCCTAAGATTCAGGAAAGTTGTGTGCATGAGCTTAAACCTCCAAAGTATTAATAAAATAGAAACTAAAATGAGGTGGCTTCTCAATTGTAAACTCCAAAAGAAAGTATAGAATAATCAATGACGGTGTTTTGATAGTCAGGGTCAAAGAATTCATTTCCTTTTTTCAGAATGAACCACTTTTACTGTGTCAGACTTTATAGAATTGTATAATTTATGCACTCCCCTGATGTTGGAGGCTCATGGAAATTCAGTGAAATTGCTCTAGGAAGCCATAATCATCGATTTATTTGAATTTTGGATCCTCCTCTAGGGATTACATTTAATGCCGCCTTTTATAATTCCAATGTTCTATGTGACATCTGAGAAATAAGTATTTTCCCTTACTGTGGCATTAAGATTACAGACCCAAATTTTGTTGATTTGTAGCAAAATGATAGTTATATGTTGACTTGTTCAATTGTCCTCATCTTGGACTCTGTGTTCTTGTTTAGGGTAGGGAATAACTTGCTGAAATGTCTATTCCCTCTGAATTTCAGAAAACAAATTGCCAAAAAGACTTATCCCAGATGGTAGTACTTCCTGTTTTGAGTTTAGTTAAAAAGTTTTATTTAATCTAATAATGCTTTCTGGGGACTAAATTCCATAGCTCCCCAGTTGTAAAAGGCAACATAGGTAAAGATGCTAGTTGGTGAGTAAAAATAGCTCAGGAATGGGCAAAAAACTAAGATATCTTGAGTACCTACTGTGTGCCAGGAATTGTACGAGTGCTTTATATATGTATTTTCATTTAATTCTCAAACTAATCCCATGAGGATAAGTTTTTATGGCTAAAGAAAGCAATACTCTAAGACCTTGAGTATTTTTCACAAGGGTTCAAATTAAATAAAGACTGGGGCTGAGAAGAAAATTTGGGTCTGCCTAGTTGCAAAATGTGTGCTGCTTCCACCCAGCAATGTTCACCATGAGTCAGAAGATCTGCATTTATTCATTCATTCATTCCACAGATTGTTACTGAGCACCTACTGTGTGCCAGTAACTCTCCTAGTCCTTGGCAATTCAATAGTGTTCAACATAGAAATTATGACTGTTCTGAAATTTACCATTATGGTGGCAATGGGGGAGAGGTGAGAGAAGATGATACACAATACACAAATACATTAATAAATAAAATTCATAATAAATATTTTAATAGAAATAAAACAGGAGGATGTGATAAGAGACTGAAGGAGTCTACTTTAGATTGGATGGTCAGGGAGGACCTTGCTGAGCAGGTGACACTTAAGGTGAACTTTGAGTGATAGAAGGAGCAGCTATCTTGGGGAAAAGCTTCCAGGTAGAGGGCATAGCTTGTAAAAAAGCCCTAAGGAGGACATTATTATGTGAGCACCTGAAAGAAGGCAAAGGTTCTAGAGCACATTGAGCAAGGTGAGAGCAGGTAGGCGATGTGGCTAGAAAGGTACGTGGAGCTCAGATCATGTAGAGTCTCATTGGCCAGAATAAGACATTTGGATTTTTTAAATTGTCATAGGAGTCCCCTATGTCAGCAAGGGATTGATATGATTTGTTCATTTTTGAAATTAAAAAAATTGGATTAAGGGGGAAGTGTGGAATCAGGAGGACAGTTAGAAAGTTATGAGAAGACCATATCATCAACAAAGAGCGATAGTTTGACCTCTTCTTTCCCCATTGGATGCCCTTGATTTCCCTCTCTTTCCTGATTGCTCTGGCTAGGACTTCCGGCACTACGTTGAGTAAAAGTGGTGACAGTGGGAAACCTTGTCTAGTTCCAATTCTACGTGGGAATGCTTTCAACTTTTCCCCATTCGGTATGCTGTTGGCTGTGGGTTTGTTGTCTGTGGTTTTTATAATTTTCAGGTATGTTCCATCTATGCTTATTTTGTTAAGGGTGTTGAATTTTGTCAAATGCTTTTACTACATCTATTGAGATGATCATGCGGTCTTCATTTTGCTTCTGTTTATGTGGCGAATCACATTTATGGATTTATGTATGTTGAACCATCCTTGCATCCCTGGGATGAAGCCCACTTGGTCGTGGTAGATTATTTTTTTGATGTGCTGCTGAATTTGGTTTGCTAGAATTTTTTTGAGAATTTTTGAATCTGTATCCATAAGGAATACTGGTCTGCAGTTTTCCTTTTTTCTGTTGTGTTCTTTTCTGCCTTTGGTATCAAGGTGATACTGGCTTTGTAGAATGAGTTGGGAAGATTCCTTCCCAAGAGCAAATAAAGCATCAGTGATATCTTATCTGCCTGGTGGGTACACTTGAACTTTGACTCAAGCTGTACAAAAGCAATCTATGTAACCAAAACATTTGTAGCTCTATAATATTCTGAAATAAAAAGCAAAAACAAAACAACAGCAAAAAGAAAGTTATCATAATAGTAGATCAAAGTTGCTGGTGCCTTCCCTGGGGTAGTGGTGATAGAGATGAGGAGAAGTGGACTATTTAGGGATGAGTCTTGAAGACAGAGTTGTTAGGACCAGCTGGTGCCTCTACATGCTAAGTTGTGTTGCAAGTGAAATGGGTGACTTTTCAGTAACAATTAGCATCTCTGGGCTTCAAGTATATCCTTATAAAAATGAAGCCAACTTAGATTCCAGTTGTATAAGTCTAAGTTTCACAGTAAGCAGTTGTAAAATATAAGAGGGAGAAGAAGCCATTAACATAACAGCAGACATTATAATATATATGAAGAAAGTGAATGCATCATTGAGAGAAATCAAAGAAAACTTGAATAAATAGACATACCTTGTTTTTACTGGAAGGAGCAATTTACTCAAATTGTAAGGCTAGCAGGTCTTTCCAAAGTATTCTAATGTTGTAACAAATTTTAATGATAATACCATCTTCATTTTTCTTTGAAACTGATAGAATAATTCTTAAATGCATTTGAATGAATAAATAGTTGATAATAATTAAGGGAAAATCACCCTCTGAGACATTGGTTTGGCTTGTAAAGATGTAATAACCAAAATAAATAATATTAGGAATATCTGACATAGGAATCAGGACAAAAGTCTATGGACCTGAGCAATAATTCTAGAAAGAAACATAAGTATATATAAAGATTTGGTATGAAATAAAGATGTAATTTAAAATGAGTTATGAATTGATAGATTGTTTAGTAGATATTGTGAAATTTGGTTTCATAAATTATAAGAAATAAAGTACCTCTTATACTAAGAAATGCTACATAAATTAAACATTTAAATGTAAAAATACTTGTGAGGTACGAGAAGAAAATATAGGTATTTTGTAACCTTGAAGTAGAGAGAGATACTTTTTGAAGATGATGTCAACAACAGAAACCAATAAAAAAAAAAAAAGGGAAAAAATTTAAGTTCTCTGCACTTAAAAAATTAAGAAAATTAAAAGCAAATGAAAAAATTTGGAGAAATATATTTCATGCATTATTTTGGCAAATAGTTACTATAATGTATAATGAATCCTGAAAGAAAAATAAGCTATGAGTATGAGTAGGGATTTCACACACACACAAAACTAATAGTACCAATGCTAAAAAACATGAAAATGCTCACCCGTGTAATAATTAAGGAAGAGCAAACAAAGCATCAGTGATATCTTATTATTTCCCCTTTTAAATTGGCAAAGATAATAAAATGCTAATACTCAATGTTGATAATGGTATGGAGAAAAAGACATTTAATTACATTGCTGATAGAAACAAACATTCATACATGTTCCCCAGGCAATTTGGCAATGTATGAAAAATGCGTATTTCATTTCTAGAAATTTATCCTAAAGAGATAAAAAGGTGTGTAAGAATTTAGCTATTAGGATATTTATGACAGCATTCTGTATAAGGTCCATGATATCCAAGAGTTGCTTATATGCATTATGTAGGAAAATCATGGAAACTAGCCATTAAATATGATGTGGTGGAAACGCATTCCTTGATGTAAAAAGACCTCCACAATCTATTTCGAATGAAAATACAAAACTCATACGCCAGTACATGAAGCATGATCTCTATTCTCCTTTTTTGTTAAATTGTGAATATATGTAGATGTATGTCTGTAGAAGTTCTGTAAGGCTTTCTCTAAGGGAGTATGGTTATACAGTTGACCTCTAAACCATATGGGGGTAGGGGCATGACTCCCCACACAATCGAAATCTGCATGTAACTTTTGACTTCCCCCAGACTTAACTACTAACAGCCTACTGTTGACCGGAAGCCTCACTGATAACATAAACAGTTGATTAACACGTATTTTGTATGTTATATGCATTATATACTGGATTCTTACAATAAGAGGAAGTGGATCATCATAAAGGTCTCCACCCTTGTCTTTGTGTTGAGTAGGCTGAGGAAAAGGAAGAGCAGAGGTTGGTCTTGCTTTGTTAGGGGTGGCAGAGGTGGAAAAAAATCCACATGTAAATGGACCCACACAGTTCAAACTCATGGTATTCAAGGGTCAATTGTAGTTGTTTTTGCTCTACTTTTTGTGTATCTAATTGAAAAATTCTGTTGTGAAAAATTCTGTTGTTTGGAAGTGTGTGCTCTGGATTCAGGTGGAGCTGTGTGTAGGGCTCTCTGATACCAGGGGAGTTAACTAATGTAACCCCAGGCTTTCACCTATAAAATGTATATACAGTCGTGTGCCACCTAATGATGTTTTGGTCAATGAACTGCATGTATAATGGTGTTTCCATAAAATTATAATGGAGCTGAAAATTCCTATTGTGCAAATACTTACCATTGTGTTTACTATTTCCTTACATTATTCTGTACAGTAACATGCTGTATGGATTTATAGCCTGGGAGCAATAGGCTATACCATATAGCCTATGTAGTAGCTTATACCATTCAGGTTTGTGTAAGTACACTCTGTGATGTTCACACAACAAAAAAATCACCTAACAATGTATATCTCAAAACACAACCCTATCATGAAGCAACTCATGACTATGTTTATTTCTTGCCTGTGTCAGATGGTGTCTCTGGACTGCACAATGCAAATTTCCAACAGCCAGTTGCAAAGCATTTACCACGTTGGTGGGATTATAAAACCTCTCTGACATTACTATTTAGGTATAATCTATGAAAGTCCCACATACTCTACAGTTTCAGCAGATCAGCTGTGAAACTACTTGATTTTGAAGGAGAAAAATAGGCCAGAAATAGCACCTGAGAACATCCCTAAGTAGTCCTAATGTTTTCCCTACATGATGGAAAAGAAAATTATAGCATATTGAAGGGACAGTGAGAGACTTAAAAGTTTGGTTGGATTCAAATCACAAACACAGTGCATGGGACTCCTTCTGAAATATGCCCCGAAAGGGGTGGGGACCAGTCTGTGGGTTATTTATCCCTGGAGGTGTCTTTGTTCAGACCCATGGTCATGCCTTGCACGTTTCAAGAAATAATATTTTCTAATGTGGTGCTTCTTAAGCTTTTGTTCAGCCACATGTACAGTTATCTGGGGCTGGAGGTAAAAAGGAAGGATTAATTATGCCTCAGATGAATGCCTCATTATTGCTGTTCAACTCTTGGTCCTTCACTCTCTTTTTCTTGTCTTGCTCAATTTCTTCTTCCTGTGCCTTATATGTGAAACACTTCATCACCTGTTATCAATTTTCATCCAGGAATGGGTAGACTTAACAGTTATAGAGGAGTGCTTTATCTACACCTTTTTCATATTTTTTATGTATTTAAATGCATTCTTCCATCTGCAGTTTGCTGGTAATGAGTTACAGCACCTCTTTGTCTAGTTAAGAAATACCACTGGAATTTTTAAAGGTGCTTCCCATCTAGTCCTTTATTCTATAAGCTAAGAAAGTAGATGAGTCTCTGGGACCAGTCTGTGGGATTTTTTTCCCATCAGGCACTCATTTTAGCTACAATGGAAGAGCTGGAGCCAATAAGATCTATAACAGACTAACAAGTGGCTTATTTGACTTTATATGGAAAAATATAAAATAATGGGAACTAGGTCAAAAACGGCAAAAAGGATTACAGCTTAAATGAAGACAGGCTCCCAGACAATGACAGGAAGAGGATCTGGCAGTAATAGTGGCTATAAACCCTGGCCATCAGCTTCATGTGTGGCAGTAATTAGGAGGCCGAAGGAATACTGCAGTGGACCAACAGAGAACAAGAACGGGGAGGGGAGAGGGTTGACAGGCTCTGCGGAGCTCGATGGCCTTGCAGAGGATGGGGAGGCCTTGCAGGATGTCAGAAGGAGAAAGCAGGGGAGCCTCTTCTCCAGTCTCTTTGTGGGTGGCCAGTTGATTGACACCCGGGAGACGTGACAGAGACAGAGCAGGAGATGGAGGAAATGGTGAAAGGACAGGCATGAGATTTCCTATCACAATGACCTGCTGGGAGTTCACGTGCCACCACCCATGACTTCTCCAGGTACTCCAGGCCTGTGGGCCTGTGGCCCTTCTGTCCCTGTTAATTTGCATCAATCTCCCTCCCACCAGACTCCAGGAAGGAGCCAGTTACTTAGAGGGGTCCTTCTTTGCTAGGACACCTACACTTCCCTCAGCATTCTGTTACTGAGTCCCTCCAGCCTTCTGCCTCCCAGGGAGGCCAAGCACACCCAGATGTGACAGCCTTTTGGACTTCAGCACTGGCTCTCCAAGCCTTGCCAGTCTCTTCCGTTGTTGAACCAGGACACATACCAGCTGGGTTTAAGAGTGCAGCTGGACGCCTTTCAAGGTTCGTCTGAACTTCAGCTGCAGTGTACTTTTTGTGTGTTTGTCTATGTTGGAAATGCCTGTTCATGCTGGGAAGCTGAGCAGGAGTCCTTTCTTTTCCATTTGCTCTGCAGAACACCATGTGCAAGGATATGTCCAGTCAACACTCTAAAGTAGTTAGGATTGCTAGAGAAACAGGGGAATGGACCATACACAAAGAACAAAAGGCTCAAATAGACATGCTGGGCTCTGGAATCTGAATTCAAATGTGGCTATTCTTTGGCATTTGAAACCAACACACTATCCCAGGAGGATGGGAAAAGCACAGTTCATAGGATGCCTTTGTTGAGTCAGTCCTCAGCAGGGTTGGGTTGAAGATCTGAGGTCTCTTGAGGTATAAGAGAAATATCAAACAGCTAAGCTTAGCAAGGTCCATACCAAAGGAGAGGAATTAGCTCTCATGGGTCACGTAAGATGTTCATAGTGTCCTGTTCCAGGAAGGACTTAGGCCTTGGCCTCCAACAGTCTTATCATGAGGACTCTCGAGCTGTTCGCATGAACCATGCCTCCTGATAAGACTTCATGGCAGTTTGATGCCCAGTTATATGACAATGGATGCCATGATTCAGAGGTTTATTTCACATTTATTTCTCAGGACATTTCCTAGCTACCAAGATATGAAATTATGCAATCTCAGTCATCTCTTTGAAAAGTAAAGTTAATTCACTCAGTTGGAAATAAGCACTGTTTGAGGTATGGAGAGATATAGTCATGAAAAAAACAGACGTAAGTTCTTGCCCTCAAGACACTCACATTCTTGTGGATGGCCAGGGGAAATGCAAAATTAATAAGTGATTACTTATATAGTATGATAGATGATGGTAAGTGCTAAGAAAAAGAAAGGCAAGAGAGGCTTAGGGAGTGTGGGGAGGGTTGACTTTGATTATCTTGAAGTATGCAGGTGTTTGGCAGTACACAGACATAATTTAGGATGTCTGGGTGATTATTTTCAGTTACATTGTAGATATTGAGTTTGAATAATAATATTCTTAGATTTACATAGCAAGTTATTCAATATAATTTTCAAAGCACTTTCATATCTATTGTTTCCACAGGCTGTGCCTCTACCAATCTCCTGTAGATAAGCAAAATTGCTCCATTCAGATGCAGATTTGAACTATAGCAAACGTAGACTTTACAATGCATTTAGGTGACTTACTAGAAAAATGCTCTGTTCCATCTTATGAGTGTCTAATGGTGACAGCATTCCCTCCGGAAGCCAAAGAGTGAGATGTCTCCCCCTGTGGCCTGGTAGACCCTTGAGAAGCTCTGGAATGATGAACATGTCAGCACGTCAGTGTTTTATTACACTGCCTGGGATATTTTTGAGGATAGTCTCATTCCTCCTTTACATATGTAGATCATGTAAGTGACAGAGAGCCCCTTGAGACAGTCACATATGTGGGGACATTTCATGACTGCTGTCATGCGCGGGCTCTAGCATCCCAGCTTCAGCTCGGCTGTACATTTCTCCCAGTGTGTCCTACTCTCATGTCAAATTCCCCTTGTCTGAATGAAGCTCATCCTCCTCTTCCTGTCCCTCCCAATCTGATTTCTCCTCCTGAATCTTAAATCTTGAAGGATTCTTCAGAGCTCCCCAGCTCCCAGCCCCCATATTTAGCAATCTGTCCATTTTTCCAATTGCCTGTGGGCCGGTTCAGGACTTACAAACTCTGAACAATTGCGATCGTCTCCTCTCTGGTCAGTTCAATTTCAGTTTCAATGTTCTCCTCCTTCATCTTGGCCTCATATCGTCTGTGGGCATAAACCTCATGCTCTAACCAGACCCATGTGAAATGCCTGGCAGGTCTCTATTTCTGTGCATTTTGCTTGCCACCCTCCCACACTTTCCCACTAGGGAGAACCTGTCCCTTTCTCTCTGCTCTAAGTCTGACTCACCCTTCAAGATCTTGTTCAAATACAGCCTCATCAAAGACAGGGTTGCCTGATAAAATATAGAACACTTAGTTAAATATGAATTTCAGATAAATGAATACTTTTTTTTTTACTGTAAATATTTCTCATGTTGCATGGGACATGCTTATACTAAAAATTATTTATTTATCTAAAATTCAAAGTTAAATAGGCATCCTGTATTGTAATTTGCTAAATCTAGCAACTCTTCTCCATGAAGTTCTTTCTGACTACTCTGTCCTTCCCAGAGCTTGGTCTTGGTCTCAGTGGAGGGCCTTATTCACACTATAGCTCTTACTCACAACCTTGAATCTTTTTATAAGAGGGTGGAGTGTAACTAGTAAAGTAAAAATGAGCACTGTTTGTATTCTTTAACTTAGCTGTTTCCGAAAACCTGTTATGTGCCAGGAAGGGTGTCAGGGAGTGTGGACACACAGATAAAACAGGGTCCCTATTCTCAAGAGGCACCTAGCACAGCAGGTCCGAGCAGCACACAATTACAAGGGAACATTTTGGTAGCCACTGATGTTCACTCTGCTTATGATGGGAAGACTTCTTCTAGGAGCTTGGACTTGAAGGATGAGTAGATGTGGGGGAGGCAGGAAGAAGGGCTTTCTGGGCAGAGACAGAAAGACGTATAAAGGCTCCGCTGAGGGAGAGATTATGGAATGATCAGGAAATTGAAAGAAGTTCATTGTTGCTTGAGGGCGAGTATGAATCGTATAAGACAGTGCAGTGGTGTGTTTGGAGATCTACTTGTTAAGCATTTACCAGCATTTTACCGAAGATGAGATTTGGAAAGTAGACAAAAACCAGATCGTGAAAATTATGTGTGTCATGCTGGAGGCTGAGCTTCCTTCCAAAAGCTGTGGGGAGCTACTGGACCATTTAGAGTTGTGGCATGCTGAGATTTAGATTTCTGAAAGATAACTCAGGGAATGCACAAGATTGGCAGCAAGGGACCTACTCGGGAGACAGGGACATTTCTGGCTTGGGCAATGGTGGGGATGGCAGGGACATCCATCAGATTAGAGGGCACGGGAAGATAAGCAGGCTTTGGGTTTGAGGATTATGAGATCTGTGTGAACTTCTTTTATCTAGCATTTGGTATTTACTATGTTTTTTGTTATATTTTACATCTCATCTTTCTATGAGCTGTGTCCCCAGGTGGACTGATCCTTCTAAAGTCCTGGATCGTATTAACCAGTGCTCCCATGTCTTTAACTCATTACCAGTTTTTGAAAGGTCACCTCGCCAAACATGGGTACGTGAGGCCCCACGCTGAGCCCATGAGCAGCTGCAAGCCATATCGTCTGCACAGTTGAGCATGGCAGGAACTTTGAACTGGGACCCGATTTCACCCCAAAGATGTGCTTCTCCTCTGAGGGAAGCTAAGCACCCGAGATGACCTGGCTCCCTTCTGGGAGGAAGGCCACATCTCACATTTGACAGCAGGAGGCTGAAGGTCAGTGGGGTGATGACCCGGCCCTCAGAGACCTGCGCTCGCTCTCAGCAGAACTCCATAAATCCTTCAAAAGGCAATAAGTGATTCCCTCAGGATCAAGAGAGCCCTCCACATTCTTGAAATTAATGAAGGCAAATGTACAGGGATTTCTGAGAAAAGTAAATGTGGTGTGAGCATGATTCCTGGGTGTTACTATGCTGCAGAGAAAGCTTTTTTTCCCCCCCTTCCTCTGAATGGTGTTCTTTGCTCTCAAGTTAACTCATGCACTGGATTCGGTCCAAGTACATTTTGTTTCTTGATTTCCAGCCAGGCTTCTCTCAGTCGTGGTGCATTCTTTTCTACGCTCCCCTCCTTCCCCCATCCCCTTCTCTCTTTTTATAATCCTTTCAACTTTTCCATGTGACTGAACTGCTACAGAGGAAAACCCACCGGCCTGGGTAGGGCTTCCACCAGAGCGAGGCCAGGGGGACTCCTGTGCGAACGGCCAGCCCCTCACTCAGCAGCGGCCTGCACGGCGAGGTCTGTCTGAGGCAGCTGAAGCAGAAAGCGTTTGAACTCTGCCCTCTGCCAAACGATTTCCAGATGTGCAAACCCCAGCCTCCCGCCGTACTCTGACTGTAGCCCTGCCAACATACATCTGCAGATTCCTAGCGCACAGGAAACTTGAAAGAGTATCTTTTACAACATCTGCTGTCTTTCCCAGCTCTCCCTCTCTGCCTTCTTGGACTTTGCCCTGCATTTTATCTGCCCCCTTAAACAAGTCCATTAAAGCATCGTGACACAGCTCTGCTCCGCTCACAGATGCCAGCTTGTCCGTCTCACCCAGGGCCTGTTCTTGGCTCTCTGGATGGTTGACCAAAGCACCACTAGAATCGCTAAAGCAGCTTATTGGACTCCCTGAAGGAGACAAGAACCCAGTTTTCTCCATTGGGTTGGTGCCAGTCTGCAGGCTGCAAAGGGAGATTTGGACCATAAGGTCAGAGCAGAGCCCTGAAGATGAAAACGCAAGTCTCCATGAAGAGTTTGCCCACTGTACTTCCTTGAGAGAAGCTGAGGGTTGCTTTTTGAGAGAAGCTTTTTCCATAGACATTCAGTTTCTTGGAACAAACAAGGCCGACTTCTGCAATGGGGGAAGTATTGGGGTGCAGATAGGTTCTTGGCCTCTCCTTTCCCCAGGGCATGGTACCGATCAAGCAAAGAGGCCAGAAGAGGACCCTTGTTGTAATGTCACTCAAATTGGGGGCAGGGACGAAAGGGCCAGAGACCCTTTCAGCATAATGGGGCAGAAGTTTTTTACTGAGGCATTCACTCTCACTGGGGAAAGGATTCGATTGCTGTGTAAACAGATGCTTGACCTTCATCCTGCCCTTTATCCATATGGACCCTAAACCCTCTCTAGCTTTCCTCCTAGGGGACATGGAAAGGAGTCAAGTGACAAAATCTGGGAGAGGAGAAGCGGGTGCAGTAGAGAAGGGAGCAGAGACTCGAATGGGTCTATGGGCTCAGGGGCCTGAGAGAGGAACAGCTGTGGGTGAGAGGTCTCCACCTACCTGGGACCTATGTCCTAGGTGTACATGCCCACCTGGGTGGCAGTGGAGTTTGCTGGGTTAAGGAGAACTATTCCTGATCACCTACCCACAGTGGGTCTGATATGGCTGGAGAGGCAACTTTCTGATCTTGGATAAGACTGTCTTGTCCTCTTATCTGCAGGACATAATAATAGAAAGTGGGTGACATTTATATGCTGCTTGAATAGTCCCAAGTACTTTAGACTCTAGCTCTTGCATGAAGCCCTAAGACTTGGTTGACTTATTGCCACAGTAGCCTCCCTGTTTACAAAACCAAAAACCAAAAACCACATCAGCCTTATATTTCAAGCAGGGTTTGCCTTAGAAATACAAGGGGAGAAGATAGAGCTGGCGTTGGAATTTCCCTCCTCCCCCCATATTTTCCCTTATAGCTTTCTCAAACACCAGAGAACATTTCTGCAGCCGTGGTAGCTCCTTTCTAAAGAGGATAAGAATCTCTAGACTCTTTCATATAAAGGTGGATGAGTAAAGGGTAAGCAAATCTCTTCCTTCTGTGTGACAATTTGACCTATGGTTAACTGTGTAGCTCTGATACTCTGGCAACCTCTGTAAAGGTAGAATACAAATTTTATTTCCAGGCAGCATTGCTGAAGATAAAAATGACCCCTGATTGGTAAATTGCATCTGGACTAGAAGGAATCATAAATGAATGCTTTGGGTTTCCCTGAGCGTGGTGACTTTTATAACAAGGTATCCCTGGGGGCGATGAAAGCTATGCTGTCACAGGAGATATTGGCTCTTCCGGGGAGGGAGCTTGTTAGCCAGGTTACCTCCCATACCTGCCCAGTGTGGAACTCATCCCTTGTACCTGAGCTGCCTTTGGGGAGAAGATAGTGCTAGATGGCTGAATTGAGGGGAGTTGAAATGGAGCACAAAGTGTATTTGATATACCTAGGCCTGGGGTCAGACAGATTCTAAACGGTCCCAGATAAATAATCTCTACCTCCTGGCATTGTATAATCCCTCCCCTTGAGCAACTTGCTTCTAACAAATAGAATATGGCACTGTTGAAGGATGACGCTTCTGTGATTAAGTTACAAAAAGTTATGACTTTCATTTTGCTACCAGATTCTCTTTTATTTGCTTTGATGAAGCGGGTTGCCATGATGAAGAGGCCCACGCTGAAGGGCACCTGCAGTTCACAGCCAGCAAATGACCGAGGCCTTCCTTCCAATAGCCTGTGAGGAACCGAATCCTGCCAACAACCACACATGTAAGCTTGGGAACGAATCTTCTCCTAGTCGAACCTTCAGATGAGACCCCAGCCTTGTTTGACACCTTGATTGCAGCCTCGTGAGAATCTGTAAAGCAGGGGTACAGCTAAGCTGTGTCTGGGATTTTTAACTCACAGGAAGTGAAATAAAAAATGTATATTGTTTTAAGCTGATACGTTTTAGGGTAATTTGTTGCTGAGATGACCAATAGTCCCAGTTTGCCTGGGACTGTCATAGCTCTGTCAGTGAAAGCCCCAAGTTCCAGTAAACCCCTCAGTCTTGAAACTGGAACTGGAATTGAAACTGGAACTGGTGACAGTGGAACAGTTGTCCCTCTACTGCGATGTAGCAATAGACAATTAGTACATGTGTGCATATGTTATTTCTCTCTAAGTGGGTGTAACTTCAAGATAGATTTCTAGAAGTGGGTTTTTGGGGTCTAAATGGTAAATTCATCTGGAATTTGATTAGATATTTCCAAATTCCCCTTCACAGGGGTTGCACCATGTACTCCCATCTGCACTCCGAGAGTACCGGTTTCTCCATGGTCTCCTAACAGTTTGTTTTCATTACCTATTATAATATTATTTTTTTTAATCAAAGCGATTTAATCTTTTATTATATGTGTAAGTGTAAGCTGACTCAAATTCTCTTAGAATAAAGAAATACATGTAAATATTAATTCACACTTGTAGAATTGAACTGCATGATGTACACTTGGTTTATTCCCTCAAACTCATTTCACTGAATATGCTAAGGGAAACTCATGAGCCTAACTGGACGTAGTGAGACTATCATGGTGTGTGTGTGTGTGTGTGTGTGTGTGTGTGTACATGTGTGGGCAGGTGAGTTGTGCACATGAGTGTCTCTTCCACCTCCTTCCTCCATAATTTGGTTTCATATAACTGGTTGACTGAACTTTCAGCTTCACACTCAATCTGTTGCTCCATCACGAGTAGCCCAAGCAGCATGTTTAACTTCAGTACTGGATTAGGCACCGAAAGAACATGTGATGTGGGAGAGGGAAGAGAGGATGATGGTTTGAGTGGACTCCTTTGTGACTGCTAGTGTATTTGGCAAGTTCAGTTGTCTACATTGTCAGGCAGAGAACTCAAGAAAGTGAGCATGGGCAGGTTGGGAAGCCAGTGAGTTGGAGAGCGTGTGCCCTGTCTAAATAATCAATTCCAGCTCCATGTGGCCATGGAGGGATTCACCCCAGGATGGCCATTGCTGTTTTTCAAGATAAACTGAAATTAGAGTTTTAGAAAATCTTCAATTGTGCCTCCTTACAGTGAAAAACAAACAAACAAACAAACAAACAAACAAGAAAACCCCCCACAACCCCAAAACATAACATGCAACAAAAAGTATGTCTATAGGCCAGCTTTGGGCTGCAGGCTGACTGTTTGGGGTTGTGGGAATATGGAAAAGGGAAAAATGAGTCAGCATTTACCAAGCATCTATAAGCCACCGTTTTTCACCTAATCTTGGGATATGTGTACTATCAACCTAATTTTCTAATAGAAAACAAGCTCAGGGAGGTTAGATAGCCCAGCTGGTCTAAGATCAGACAGCAAAACAGTGGCAGAGCCACGCCCCAGTCTATAGACTCTGAAATCTCTATTCTTTCCACTCTACCAAGCCATGGTCAGTGCTCTCTACTGTGTGAATGATCTCTGAATTTTCTTCAGAGAGAATGTTCCAGAGCTGACATCAAAGAGCAATATCTTCTTAACTTTGTTACCTAGTGGCATACATGTTCAGACACAGTTATGTTTACAATTAATTGTTCAAGAAATGTCCTGGGGTGGTTCCCTGTGCAACACCTCAGGGAGTGTCATCTCAGTGGAAGGGCAAGGAACAAAAACCTGTCAGTTTTGATTTTCTCTGTACTGGCTTGAACCCCCATTTTAAGAACCATTATGGGGATGCAGAATACTCAAATGCAGGGAAAATTAGATGATGAGCCCAGCATAGATGAACTGTTTTGCTGTGTGTCCCGTACCTGTCAGTGCCTGTGGTCCTGTTTGTCAGGCCTCCTGTTTATAGTCCCTGCATTCCCCAGATTGCTTCCCCAGGACAGTCTGTGAGGCAGTGTTATGGGGCATTTGCAAAATGCTGTGAATGAGGCTCATGGACACAGAAATGAGGCCAAGAAGGCTCAGGCCCAACGGCGATCAGTGATACCGGCTACTGGTCCGCTTTCCATTTTATAACCTGAAGAGGCTCCTTTATTATTATTTTTATTTTTATCATTTCTTCTAGCTATTCTTTCGTAAATCTACTTTTGTTCTCTTTAATCAGCAATTTTCCTGACTCTTTCCCCTCATCTGGGGCTTCACTTATTTTTTAAAGATTTTGGAACTTGCACCTTTATACTTGGTTTATAAATTTAATTATGTTTTCAATGACTGGGAGAAAATTGTCTGTATTCTTTAGAGTCCAAATAAATCAGCCTCCATAAAATCCAAATTTACATAGTTTAGTAGGAAGTGTTTGATGTTCTTTGAGTACACTGAATATTAACATAAGAGGATGGGAGGCCAGGCATGGTGGCTCACGTCTGGAGTCCCAGCACCCTGGGAAGCTGAGGTGGGAGGATCGCTTGAGCTCAGGAATTTGAAACCAGCCTGAGTGAAACCCCGTCTCTATGAAAAATAGAAAAATTAGCTGGGTATGGTGGCACACACCTGTAGTCCCAGCTACTGGGGAGGCTGAGGCAGGAGGATCACTTGAGCCCGGGAATTCGAAGTTGCTGTGAGCTATGATGATGCAACTGCACTCTAGCCCAGGAGACAGAGCAAGACTCTGTCTCAGAAAAAACCAAAAAAACCAAACACAAAGAGGATGGGGGAAATTAGCAATCTGGCTGCTAAGGTAACTTTTCCCTGATTTGGAGCGAGTAACGGAGCTGAGTACTCTTTCATGTAGTTCTGGGGACATAGAGAGGTGTGATTTAGAAAAAAAGACATTGTCTCAATGTGTACTCAAAGCAGAGGTACATGACGTGCATATCTAACCATATTAGCCAAGTATTTGATGTAGATAATGAAGAGGAACCCTTGAATCAATCAATTCATTAATTCATCTATGAGTGTTTGTGATTCTCTTACACAAGTGTGAGCCACTTACCATTGGTATGACTTTGGCATCCAGTCCCCTTTTCTATAATAGTAAGTAGAAATTTAATGGCATTTCCAATAAAGTGGATATAGTCTTTATAGCTTCTTTGCTTTCATTTCAAGATGGTTTTCATAATTAAATGAAGTAAGAAATGAAAAAATATTTTATAAACCATAAAGCACTGTGCAAGCATATTGAGCCCTGTTTCATGACCAGTAATCTTCTTGGCCCTTGAGGGAGAAGGGTTGTAAGGAGTATATGGAGCATAATTCTTACAACTCAAGAACTGTAACAATTGGTAATATTCTACATGTGGCATCATTACAGCCGCCATGCATCCAGGATTTCCTGGAACTATCCTCCCTCCCCCTGAAAAGTCCATATGCCAGACATTGGGTCTCAATTATTGGTTCAGAAATATATTAATTACAGACATAATGCCTGTTTTACAAGGAAGTTCCTAAACTTCACTGAAGTTCATAGGTTTAGGGATTGTTTCTATATTACTATTAATTTTTTTAGTTTTGAAATGTGAAAAAGGCTAGTTGCAAGAATGTAATACTTCCTTTGCTTTTGGTGAGCCTGGAACATGGGATGTGTGTGTGTATGTGCGTGTGTGTGTGTGTGTGTGTGTGTGTATTTAATTGGTAAAAATGCTCTCTCTCCTTTCATGTTTGTATTTACATGATCAGTTTCATTTCCCATCCTTTAATATGAAGTTGATTTCAAATCAGCTAAGCACAAAAGAGTGTTGTTTTCTTCCTTCCTCCCTCCCTTCCTTCCCTTCCTTCTCTCTCACTTTTCTCTTCTCTTTCTCTGTCTTTACTTTCCAGAAACTTGATTCAGCAAGTAAAAATCTTCCATCTCAGTGAAGAGTTTGCTCTCCAAGAACAGCTTTTGTTGAAGATAAAGGTTCTGTAAAAGAAAACATTTTCATAAAGGAAATAAATCTTGCTTTACTTTGTTTCTGCAATATTGCTGAGTTGCTCAGCAAGGTTAGGTCACTGATGATGTCCACACAAGTAGGGACATTGGAAGAGGAACAAACGTTATTCTCAGTGATTACAACTGTGATCATGCGCTTTCTCTGATGTACAAAAACAGGGTTCACGGATTTTGATAGGAAGTGTGTGCATAATATCTTCTCACACATAAAATTTTAAATGAGTGAATCATTAAAAACATCCTAGTTGTGTGTCAACTTCTTCCTGGTCTTTTCTGAAGTAAAGACTAAGCAGAAATCTCAAGTTGTGTTTTTGAGGGCTTCTTGTTGTCTGTACCTGACACGAATGTAAACAAAGTCAAACACTGGTGTTCCTAGCCTCAGGGACTCTCATATTCATTTTGGGGCCTCCCTGGATAACAATTCTGGAAATTGGATGAGGAGGCTGAAAAAATGTGGGTTCATGCCATCCCTGCCTACCCTTCTCCCGTGGTTTATCCTACTTCTCTTCTACCACTGAGGGGGTTTGACTCCTTCCCTAGGGAACCTAAAACATCCCGTGAGGGGCTGGCTTTGATGGCCAGACATTCCCCCACCCCACCATGCAAATCTGTACCTCCTCCAACTCTGCTCCAAGACCAGATGGGAGTGGTGGGACCTAGATTATCTTAATACAGGAAAAACATTTTCAACAGATGACTTACTGAGTGGATAGCTTAGGAGTATGCAAACTAACAGTCTAACAATGCCTTGCTTATGCCTCATCATTTCACAAGGGAAAGCTTGTGTTGAATGAAGATCTAGTGGCATAAGACCACTCTATCATTGCCAGGTCCTGGCATTCTCTTATCTGGATATGCCTTTGGGTGAATACAACACCAAGGAAAGAAATGAGAGCACAGCACCCCTGCTGGCCCCACGGAAGCCCTTCATTGGAGGGACTCTGAGCTGAGGTGTGGGAGGACAACAGAGACTTTGTGAACTATATACTCCTACAGAGTTTCTGCCCCAGCCCCTACTAACCCCCTTGTTGAAAATCATGGCCTTCATGAGCCATGTTTTTGATAGAAAAGTATCATATCCCCTAGGTAGGTTGGAAAAAAGTTGAGAATAACTTTGCTGGTGGACTTTATAATGCCATGGCCTGTGATCTTGTGCTAATTTGCATGGCTAGATGAGCTTGTCCTCTGCATGAGTCAAGTTCAACCACAGAAGCAGAACCAGTAGGAAATGGATAAATGGAAGGATAGATTGATTGATAGATGGTAGATAGAAAGAACACAAGATTGGAATTAGCTTAATGACTGAGAGAGCTGGCTAAGTAAGTCTGAAATCCATGGGCAGGCAGCCTGGGAGGGAAGAGAAAGAGCAGGTCAGCACCCCAGGCATAGGCTGCAGCCATCACAGGAAGTCAGGAAGAGAGAGCAATTTTAGACTGAGATGCTATTTGGAGTCTGGCTCAGAGAAGAAGAGAAGGTACAAGCCTTCTTTTAAAGTGTTTCCACTGATTAAGTCAGACCCACCGAGATGCAGTACTTTTTGTTGTTGTTTTGATTTTTATCTTTTTTTCCTCTCTCTTTTTTAAGTTTATTTGAGTCAGTTTTGATTCAACAGTAGTCTTACTCAAAGTCAGTTGGTTAGGGACTTTAATCAGATCTGCACGATTCTTTCGTTGCAGTGCCAAGGTTAGCATTTGATTAAATAACCGATCAAAGGCTAAACTGGAAGGTGCGCGTATGCTACAAAGGGGCTGCTGCTTCCTCTCTGTCGTAGTGGTTTAGCCTAGCCAGGTTGATGTATCAAAAACTATTCCGTCCTTCCTTCCTTAAAAGAGCTAAAACTTTTTGAGACTTGGAACTCAATCATGTCTAAAGTGTAGATGGGTTTTTAGAATGCTTTTGTTGGAAATCTTCGTACTGTACACTAGAATTACATCAGCACAGGTCCTCTGTCTCCGAGTGCTCCCTTAGCCTCTTCCCTCCATCTCGAGGTGCCTGTTCACGTTCACATTCAGGGCATTGGCTGCACTATGTGCTACCACCATTCCCAAGTCATTCCAGGCTGGGCCGGAAGTCCAGGAACACAATAGGCAAAGATTTATGCAACTGGAGAACCAACCACTCACAAGAATGACTTTAATATGGAAACCTCTCCCCTTGCCAAATCTGTGCACATGAAACAGCCACAACAAACGGGGCTGTAAACAATGCCAATTGTGTTGACTTCACAGCACACATAGATGCATCCACTTTTCAGATTCATTTTAACAAAGGGATAAATCGGCCGTTGTTGGCGAACAATTCCGCATTGTCGTCCCTCTCTCCCATAACATTCTCCAAGCTCTAGAAGCACTGCATGCTTGGATATAAAACCCCGTGTGACATTCAGTAGATAAATGCCAGCTACCCCAAGATCCAGACTTGCTTTACACTCGATCTGAACATTACCCAAACAGGAAAGCATTAAAACCTTTAATCCAAGCAATTTTCATCTAGGGAAGGTCTTTTTACCAACAAGCCCAGTCCAGAGGTCTGGCCCGGCGGGAGTGTGGAAGGTCTGACTGATTACTCAGCCCAGCGCTACAAACCGGGGGACCATTTTCTTCTTTTTCCCCATCTCAGTGTTTAGCTGATGTAATTACACGTTTGTGTGATTACAGTCTGTTATTTACCGTGAGATAATAGGGTGGCCCAAGCAGCTTGAGTGTAGGAGTTGAAAATGCACAGACGATTTACTTTAGTGGCTGCACAGCCTCGGAAATGATCAGAGGGGTCAGAATTTCAGGACAGAGTAGCTTATCTCTGGGCTCAGCATCCAAGAAGAACACGGCCTTCAGCTTCTCTGCCCTGGGGAAGGAATCTTTAATGGGGAAAACAAACCTTCTCCCTTACGGTCCCTGGAAAAAGCATCTAGAATGCTCCCTGTTCTTATCTCTCTCTCTCCTGTGAACTTGGAGAGGGATGAACAACTGTGGTGTAAAGAGCCAGACAGTAATATCTTAGGCATTGTGGGCCATACGGTCTCAGTTGCAACTTTTCAACTTCTCCAATGTAGCGAAAAAGCAGCCACAGACAACATATACGTGGATGAGTGGGGCTGTGTTCCAATAAAATTTTATTTATGGACACTGAAATCTTTCAGCTTCGTGTAGTTTTTAAGTGTGACACAATATTCCTCTTTTGACTTTTCAGTCATCTGACAATATAAAAACCATCCTTAGCTTATAGGCCATACTAAGAAAGGCAGCAGGCTCAGTTTGGCCCGTGGGCTCTGCTTTGCTGATACTTGTCTTAAAGCATCTCAGGACGCCACCTGGAATTTGCAAGGGAGAGCTCCAGGGCCTCTTCCAGTCAGTAGGATCTGACATTTGGACAGAAGCCTTATACCTGGCCTGAGGTCCCCTGGCCTTTGTTTTCTCATCATCTCTCTGGGGCTACCCTTATTTCCCTGGCATCCCAATATAGGAATAAACTAATAATTGTAAAGTCTTCAAAGAAACACGAATTTAAGTTCAAACATCCTTTGTAGTTTCACTTCCATCTTTCTCATATTCATTGTGGTTTTGAAACATTTTATGCCTCTTTCACTACCTCCTCTGAGAGACTGGTTGGCTTTGAGGATTGTAGTAGTTTCAACAAGACAAGCTTGTCACTGAGATTTTTGAAGTCAAAGAGGGTGTCAAAAGTCACTGGATGTCAGTCAACGTGCTGTGGGGCCATTTTAGGTTCTGCCACTTTAAAGCTCTGTCTTGTCTGTTTCTCTGCTCTGTGTCTGCGTAGAAGAAAACCCTGTCTCAGATATCTTATCTTTTGGTTTTCAATGATATGTTTGTGAAGCTTTTGGTGAAAGAAATACTTTTGAACATCTACATGTCGGGCATGGTTCTATACTTGAAAATATAATAAACTCTTTGGATAAGATTCCTTGTGAGAGTTTAATCACAATTTATAAGTTTTGGCTCTTTTAGGGCTGAACAACCTTTAATATGCTTTGAATTTTGTTACCTCTGCTCTGAGGATTGCAGGCCACCTGACCTCGGATAAAAGATGAATACGTAGGAATAAGAAACGGTGAGAGTGGATCACAAAAGGCCTTTTTGCCTTTGCCTGCATTGACTCCGTGCTTACAAAGGGGCTGAGAGAGATAAGCCCATAGCGTGCTGTCATCCTTTGGCAGAGACTGGGCCTGCACCAACACCGGCCCCCTCCCTGATTTTCTTTGGCACAGAAAGACAGAAGGCAAGAGTTTTGTCCTTTTTAAGGCACTTAGGTTGGGAAAGGATTTTGAAGTACAGTTTATCATACAATTAGATTGAAAATCGTAATGTTGTTCTTCACAAAAAAGACACATGGCCTCTGAAAATGCTCAATAGCTTTATCAGCCACATGCAAAACTTCAGCAGGAAAGCAAGGCCTTATTCCTTAGCCTGCCGGGCTCAGACACACAGCAGGGCCCAGTGCCAAGCTGAGCAGCCCTTGGGCCAGGGAGCAGTCAGTGGCCTCAAAGAGGGGCCAATCCTGGCCTATTGTTAATGGGTGTTCCCTGTTTCAGAGCTATTCTCCTCAAAAGGGAAGCAGCTTTTCTGTGCCCTCCCCCCAACTCTCAGGTGGGTGGAAGCAGCCTTGAGTGCAGCATACTTGTTCCCAGCCTGGAGGGAGGGGCTCAGGGATTTCATAAATGACTAAGAATTTGATCTTCTTTAGTTTCATTTTCACCTGTAAATGTGACATGATGCCTCCTGCCAACAGTGCCTGCCCCAGGACTTGGTAACACAGGAACTGCAGGTGAGATACTTGCAGACCCCTGCTCTTTCTGAACACCTGTTGTCCTTACCTGCAAGAGTTATTCCTTATGTTTTGGCCTCTGTCTCCATCTCTTCCTCCCTATCCCACAAGTATGAACACACACACACACACATGCACAGACGTACACATGCACACACACACGCACATGCACACTCACATGCACACACATGTGCACATGCACACACACGAGCCCCGGGACCAGGCATGGTGCTCATTCACAAACTACACCAGACATGCAGGTGAGGAAGGTCAACCTTCAATACTAAAAAGAGCAAGTGTACCCTCAGAGCCCTGGGTGCCTGTTCCCCTTATTAGCTGACCAAATGAATACTAATAAAGGTAGATTGCATTTCTATTCCCTATTGCACCTCCCATTAAGAAATAGAATGATTGGATCCACGAAAAACATTCACATTATATCAAATATTGACTGAGTGATTACTACCTGCGAGCACTGAGCTAGAGATAAGGGATTGAGTGATGAGAAAAAGATTTTCCACCCTGTCTGCCACTAATTAAATGTGTGACCTTGGGCAAATCTCTGAACTTCTCTGGGATAGGACTGAATCTCTAGTGTGGGCTCCTGTTAAATCTGAGAATTCAATAGAAATGGGGAAGCAGCAGGGAAGGTTAGCTTTGGTGTCAGTAGCAGAAATGACTCCTGAAGGGAGGTTCTGTTCAGTGATAAAACCATCCAGAGGAAAGAATGAGAAAACAGTGAATAAGTTGACCTGGACAAAAGGGAAAAGCAGCTCATTGTCAAGGTAGTTAACTCAAGGTTGAAGATTCCCTTCAGAAATGGATCATTCGCTTCTTTCAAAATAGGGAGCTCTTCCACCCACGTCGCCTCTGCGTAGGTTGCTTATGGAACCAGGGCAAGGAGAGGAAGGTGGCTGATCATTGCCTTGGTCATCTGACCCTTCCTTGAATAGACCAAGGGATTTAAGTCACCTTCAGCAGGTGAATGCTCCTTGAATCTGGAGGATTTAGAGTGGAAGTAGAAGTGTAGGAAGAAAAGAGAAAGTCTTGAAGCCACTCAGGGCAGCCTTGAGTCACATTCTTCAATGACTTCGTGAGCAAACTGTTTAATTTCCATATATCTCTGTTTCCTCATTTTTATAAATGGGGCTAACAGGAATTCTTTATGTCTCAGTAATAATTTTTTATTTTCAGAATAGTCTCATATGCATTCCTATTTAACTCCATGCAGGAGGTAGGTGGAAAGGAAGGCAGATGCTAATTTGCACAAATCCTTTGATAACGGGCTGTCCTATAAACAGCTACCTGTGAGAAGATTTTGGACAAGGGCTCTGATCTATCTGAAACAACTTTTAAATTGGTCTTTTAGGGGCCCTACGACCTTGAGATCCCTCGGACTTACAGCCATTATAAAGGTGGTCATTATAAACATCGTTGCTTACACACAAAACAAGATTCCAGCTCTACACATAACATGAGCTAGACTTATCTCTGAGAAATGTGTTACCATATTTCCTATAACTGGCAAAATAAGCTCTTGGAAACATTAAACATTATGAGGCAGGCCTGGGGGAGTCTAGACGCATTGAGCTAGTACTTCCCAGGTGGTTGGCTTTATAGACAAAGCACCTAGCACAGCATAAATTGTTGGTTCTCCCGTCTAGTCTGTATCTAACCCTTCAGGATGAACTTAAGAATGAAACAGCCATTTCTTTATTCTCTGTCCCAATGGAATTTTGAAGGATTCTGGCTGTATTGTGCATTGAAAGCCCTCATTAGCAATGCAAGCACTTCAGAAGGCAATGAGTGACTCATACAAGGTCCAGAAATAGTACTGAGGAAAATTGCTTTTATGTAATTTTTTTTCTCAGAATGTCATGCTGTGAATACTTATTATCTCAGCAGAAACACGTGAAAAAGATTGCGTCTTCCTGGGCCTGCAGGGATGCTCTGTCTCTCAGAGCTATGTCATTGCCTTACAGGCCTCCAGGAGTCACCAGAAATTCAAGGGCAGCTGTTTAGGCACAATGGGGGAGTGAGCAAGTGCAGTGAATCTGCGCAGTGCCTTCTGCCTTCAATTTCAATAGTATTGCATTCAGCATGTATGCCCCAATTCAGGGATGCTTTGGTTTATTTTTTGTTAGTCTTGTTTTTGCCCCCCGCCCCCAGGCTCTTAACAATTTTTAAAAATTGCAGTAAAATATACATGGCATAACATTTACCATTTTAACCATTTTTAAGTGTAAAGTTCAATGACATTAAGTACATACACATTTTTGTGCCACCATCATGACCATCCATCTTTAGAACTTTTTCATCTTCTCAAACTGAAACTCTGTACCCATTAAACAACAACTCTTTATTTCCTCTGCTTCCAGCCCCTGGAAACCACCATTCTAAATTATGTTTCTATGAATTTGACTGTTCTAGGTACCTCATATAAGTGGAATCATATAATATTTGTCCTTTCGTGACTGGCTTATTTCACTTGGCATAATGTCTTCAAGGTTCATCCATGTTGTGGTAAGTGTCAGAATTTCATTTCATTTTAAGGCCGAATAATATTTCATCAAATGTATATATTAATACCACATTTTATTCATTCATCTGACCATCAATGGGTTCTTGGGTTGCTTCCACCTTTTGGCTACTGTGAATAATGCTTCCAGGAACATGGGTATGCAAATATCTGTTGGACACCATGCTTTCAATTTTTTTGGTATGTATATATAGTGGAATTACCAGAAACAGACTCTTAAAAATTAAAAGGTAAGGTCCCAAGGGAAGAAGGCCATAAAATTTATACTATACTAGCAAATTAGAAAGAGATAGGCAGAGGTAGATGACCCAGGACTCTGAACCTACTGAGGTGGATGGAGGCAGCTGCCCAGGCAGGGTGGGGAAGGAGAGAGGGGTGGGGTTGATGGCAAAGGAGGGCAGGCTATTGGCACATTGAGGATGAGACCTTGGAATTCTCCTTGGAGAGGCTGTAGCCAGCTTAGAAGGAGTTCCAGAGAGCTGCGCCACGGTCAGCATCTCCAAGGACATTCTAGTGGACACCACCAGGAATCCATGCAGAGGAACCAAAGCAGCTCTTCTCTCCTTTGCTGCTGGGTGGGACCCTGCCGTGGACAACTCTGGCCCTTGCCTGGTGATTGCTCAGCTGCAGGATGTCTGCTGGTTTTCCCCAGGAAAGAAATGGGCATAATCTCTGAGTGTTCTGGGATCAAAGATGTCCCGGGGTGGGAGGGATGGACATATTTCCTGCAGTTTCCTGCATTCACCTGGCCCTTGTGAGCCAATTCAGACTCTGGAGTTTAATGCATGGCTCCTAAGGAGTCCCCAGACGGTGACTCTGCTGTGTGTAGCCCTTTCTGGCTATGAAAATCCTATGGGTGAGAGGGCAGATGAGATGGGGGCAAGCGTGGAGGTTATGGCATGCAAAGGCTTAGGATGGTCACTCTCGGATGCCTGGACTCATCTGACTGGGCACTAGAACCTCTTCTCCTCAGGAAAGGCCAGCCAGTGCCCCAAGGACTTGAATCTCCATGTTGCTTCTTGCATTAGGCAATGACTGCAGCACCCTAGATAATGACCACCCTTGGAAAGATTAGCACTTTACATACTTGGTTTAAAAAAAAATTATGTAACTGGTGTTCTACTTTTTCCTAGAATCTTTGCCTCTCTAAGGACTAGTCCTTGCTCTTGCAAACTGAAGGAAGAAAGGGATCCAAAAAATATTGGGACACAGGAATTTTTGATTAGCATCCTTGGCCAAGTGATAAAGATATATTATATGCTACACAGTTCTACAAGAGCCCATCCAAATCTCCGCTTTGTTGCCTAAAGGGGTCCTTTGCAACACAATAGCTCACCCTTCGGGCCTGGATTTCAAGTCAGTGATGTGAGGTGGCTGGCGAGGGGGTTTGGCCCCATGACAACTTGGAAGCTTTGCTGTGCTTTGGAAAGAACGGCAGCCCTTGTTCCGAATAGGGACAGGGAAAAGGGGACAGAATTCTCAGCTGCACAATAATAAGAATAAGATGAAACTGCTTCGAGAAGATGTCCAGCCGGCAGTAGAGGAGTACACCTGTGCACGCTGCCAGTGACTGGGACTCGGGCCTGGTCATGGTCAGTCGGGGGCAGCC
Organism: Indri indri; assembly: GCA_004363605.1. NCBI lineage: Eukaryota > Metazoa > Chordata > Mammalia > Primates > Indriidae > Indri > Indri indri. The sequence continues at coordinate 4,940 of RJWJ010003516.1, read as the reverse complement.
TGACAGGGACCAATGGGATGCTTGCCTTAAGAGCATCCAGGCAGCTCTCCTAAAAATGTGCTTTCCTCAGAACTGTAAACAGAATTCAATCTGTATGTAAAACAAGGATGCTCTTGTTTAATTGTCTAGGTTCCTTACATTTTGACCTGTGGTCCTTTAGACTTGAGCGGCAGCTGAAGACATCAATTTTTATGCATCTTGGGCATGAGATATAAACAAAAAGAGCAGACATCATTTTTAATGATTCACAAGGCAGTAGAAAGAATTCTGCTTTAGAAATCAGGGCAGTGAAGCTAATTCTGCTGCTCCACTGCAACTCTGGCTCTTTGAAACGATGCTACATTATTTTACCTGTCGGGCCCCCTGCTTCCTCCTTTCATAAAGGGTTGGGGGTGGGTGGGAGGCAGCTGGGTTAGGTGTCCTTTAGCCATGATCCAGCTTTGGATATCTCGCCTTCAGAGATCTCAAATAGTTTGTAATATATCTTTGTGTATTTAGGCATTTTTCCCTTGAAAGAAGGCTCATTGCTTTTTATCACATTTTATTTATTTATCTATCTATGTATCTATTTTTGTATTCAGTGAAGGGGTAGGGGGTTGTGAGGAGTGGTGTTCAGTTGCCTTGTTTTTTTCTGTTGTTGTTGTTGAGACAGAGTCGCCCTGGGTAGAGGGCAGTGGCATCATTGCAGCTCACTGAAACCTCCAACTCCTGGGCTCAAGCGATCCTTCTGCCTCAACCTCCAGGGTAGCTGGGACTACAGGTGTGTGATGCAATGCCTGGCTGGGTTTTTTTTTTTTTTCCTATCTTTTTGGTAGAGATGGGGTCTCACTCTTGCTCAGGCTGGTCTTGAACTCCTGAGCTCAAGCAAACCTCCCACCTCGGCCTCCCAGAGTGCTAGGATTACTGGCGTGATCCACCACGTCTGGCCTTATTACATTTTTGAAAGTGATCTATGGCTCCCCAAATGTTAAGAACTCTTGGAGTGGATCATTAAACAGCTCCTCCAACTCTGACAGTCTTTGAATATGCTGTTGCACATCTAAGGTTGTTCTGGTTTATTCCGAGAGGTGGTTGTGATGCTCTTTTCCCTAAGTCTGTCCTATTCTCATTGTAATATGAGAACAGTTGTAGGTATGTGAACTTCCCCGGTTCCACTCTCATTTTCTGGATTCAGCTGGCCTTTGTTGGGAAAAATAATTAAGAAGTAGGAAATAAGCATCGTTAGCCCTTTAGTCTTCGAAGTTCCTGATTGTATCTGCTCATCGCACTCCTGTGGGTCTCAGATAGCCCCGTTATGAAGCCCAAGCAGACTTCTGCCCTGGATCCTTTTCTTCTTCATCCCTTTCTGTCTCCACCACACCCTTGCTCCAGCCCTCCACCCAAATACAGACGCTCCTCCACTTATGATGGTGTCCCGCTAAACCCATCGCAAGCTGAAAAAAATCGTAAATCAAAAATGCATTTGATATGCCTAACCTACCAAACATCATAGCTTAGCCTAGCCCACGTTAAACATGCTCAGAACACTGATAATAGACTACGGTCGGGCAAAATCATCTGGAACACGGTACACTGTAGGGTATTGGTTGTTTACCCTCGTGGTTGTTTGGCTGACTGGGAGCTGCCGCTCGCTGTCACTGCCCAGCATGCCGGAGGGTATCTTGTTGCATGTTGTCAGCCTGGGAAAAGATCAAAATTCAAAATTTGAAATACGGTTTCTACTGAATGCTTATTGCCTTCACACCATCACAAAGTTGCAAAATCTTAAGTTGAATGAACCATCCTAAATCAGGGACCATCTCACTGCACATTCTATACCCATTCTTTAAATAATTGGCTGTAATTGAAAAGTTACACGAGGAATGATCATTGAGCAGGTGAATCTTTTAATGTCTGCAAGGTCTCCTCTGCCTCTGGTAAAGGAGCATCTATTGCTAAATTACTGATCTCTGTGCATGCAGAAGAAGCTGGAGATGGTGAGATGAGTTCTTTGTGAAGGGGAGAGTTCCTGGTGCAGATTTCATTCTGGCTGAACTTGCTGAGAACGCCCACGAAAGTGGCACATCAGACCATTCGGCCCACAAGCATTTTAAAATAAAAATGAAATCAAATGATCCTCTGTTCAACATACACAAAATTCACTGTTTCAAAAACACTTTCCACATGATTTTTGTTCCTTTTGATTTCTTGTTCTAAGGATTTTGCCCCGCCCAGCAGGGGAATTACTGAATATTCTGAGAACTGTGTCTTCTGCCCTGAGAGTGACCTTTTCAGTGCAATGCCATTTCTCAGGGATGGTCACAGGCAGAGTATGGGTCTTCCTAGTAGGTTTAAGCGTGTGTGCATTGCGGGTGAGGGGAGAGGGTTCTGCCTACATCAGCTATTTCTGTTCATTAGACATCATAAATAGCTTTGCTTTCCTTGAATTGTGAGAAAACTGTTTCCCTGAAATGGCACCTGGGACTGTCCCGTTCTAAGGCACTGGGTGAAGTAAGCCGACAGAGAAGTTAATAGCGCATTGCTGTTAAAAGTTACCTTGTATCTGTTTTGCAAAAGTTGCTAAAGCATGAGTTGGGTGGTGCAATAGTGAGACTTTCCTATGTTCTCTTATAGGAACTCTGATTTTGTTTTCAGAGAATAAAAATTTAAGCCATTTGAAATTCTGAAAAGCATGGAATTTCCTTTTCGTTTTTCATTGTTTTAAAAAAACTTCTCCATCTAAGATATATTAAATATACAATATTTAAGGTATTATTTTGTGGATGCAAATTCATGAATTTGATTTTACACTTCTTATCCTTAATGTTTCAGGTATCGATCAACAAGAATGCATGACTCCACAATTCATTTCACTATTTTTGCAGGGTATATTTCAATGATAATTTGAAAGCTGGGACAGTTAACCTTTTCCCTTCCACTTAGTGACCCTCTTTTACCAGCTTTAGTTATTTTCTCTAGAATATTTTTAAGAAAGAAAATGTACAGAAACATTTCTATTCACATGTCGCCAAAGCCCTCTTGTGGGATGAGGTTTAACTCTTTAACAGTGGCCCTTTGATAGCTAAAAATTTGAAGTTCAGCAGTTACTGCTTTTGAGAACTCCAAGTACACCCAGCATTGCAATTTTTGAAACAATTGGCTCTTTTCTCTGGGTCCATTTCTCATCTCGCTTGGCTCCCCGTAGGGATATGAGACAGGCCCTCTGTTTCTATTGAAGTAGACCAACTGACATTTATGGCCCAGCTGGAAGGAGAGAGGTGGATTGACTCATTCAGGCTTTCTTTTTCTTCTTCTTTTTTTTTTTCAGCTGCAAATGTGATACAGGTTTGTTATATTTGTTTAATTTTATTTCAGGCTCCCCTAAAAAAATCCTGGTGGGAGAAAGAAAGCCAAGCTTCAGCGTATGCGTTGAACTTGGAATAAGAAACTTTAATCCTTGGAAAAACGGTATTGTGTAAATTCCAGGATGCAACTAATCACAATATATTCAGACAGTGGCAGGAACATTTTATTTTTCGTTTTATGTTCTCTTCACATAATCTGCATTAAAGGGACCTTTCGAATGCCCATTTTCCTTACTTTTCTTTAGGCTTATATTTATTTTATCTGACAGAAACCCTACTGACGTATGTGAAGTAAACCAGATGTTTTCTATTTACAGATGGTGCACCTGACAGTCAGAGGCTGAGCAGGTTTGCTGGTGGCCAGCTGTTTGCTCGTACCCTCAGCATCAGTCTGTGTTTTAACTGCAGAGAACTAATAAAAGGGTCCATGTATTGGGCACTTATGTGCTGGGCTCTGTGCTACATGCTCTAGGTTCATTAGCAGATTAAGGACTCACAGTCCTATCAGGTAAGTCTTCTTACTAAAGCCCACTGCTTTCTTGATGAGAAAACTGAGGATCGGAGCAGATAAATAGCTTTTCCAAGGTCACATAGATGGAAGTTAGAAAGTACACCTGAGGTGTCTGAATACAAATCACTGTTACGTCATATCACTTTGACCCAAATGTCGGGTGGGCACCCCCTGCCACTTCTAAACAAGAATGCCTCGACACCCAAGCCCATCCAAAACTCTGAGAAAAAGTCCGATAGCATTGCACGTGCTCCTGGGGCGTAGCATCTTTTTGGGAGTGGCAGTTCGGCTCCGCATGGAGAGCACGGGCTCTGGTGCATGCTGTCTAACCTCCTGTGCCTCACCTGGAACGTCTGTAACCTGGAGAGCAGAACAGTTCCCACCGCAGAGGGCTGTCCTGAGCATGAAACTAATCCTTTCAGGCCGTGTCTGTGGTGCCTCAGGGCGGTCCTTAGCCCATGGCCATGCTTGGGTGTCAGCCCTTATGATTAGTGTGGATGTCAGTTCTGGACAGGCCCTCCTGCTTCAGTGAAATAAATTCAGTGTACGGGTGGGCTCATCCTTGCAACCTGGGGCCCACTCTGTCAAAGAACTCAGCCCTTTTGATTTCCATAAAACTTCTCCTGTTTCTCCAGGCCTCTGTGTGTGTGTGTGTGTGTGTGTGTGTGTGTGTGTGTGTGTGTAGTAGGTGTTACCAAGAGTTTGAAGGACTCAGAGGGGAATTTACATCTTCACATCTCAGAAAAGCACATAATCTCAGTGGAGAATTGGATGCACTTTTTTTTAAAGTCCACGTTTTTCATGTCATATTTTTTGTCTCCTGCTAACTGGTCCTCACAGTCTCACACCCTACCTTCTTAAGATGTTTTCATAAAGAAACAGTTTCCTAAACAGAATCCTGGGGCTGGCTGTTAAGGTGATTTCTTTTAAACTTGAATACTGACTGACTTCAAGGAAGGGAAGGCTCGTTTTTGTTGCTGCTGGTCCCCCCCTCCGCCCCGTCTTCCCCTCTCCTCTCCCCTCCCCTCCCTCCTTTCCTCCTTCCTTCCTTCCTTCCTTCCTTCCCTCCTTCCTTCCTTCCTTCC